>AWOL01S0007137.1:44795-81248 GCA_000715115.1 Nicotiana otophora
TTCATCGCAAACGCGAGCCATGTCTCCCGAACGCGAAGGCCAGGGGGGAGAAATCATCGCGAACGTGAGCTGGGTCTCGCGAATGCGAAGGCTTGGCAGCCAGTACCCTTCGTGAACGCGACAGTGTTCTCACAAACGCGATGAACACTGTCGCCCAGCACCTAACAGAATACAAAAACGGGATTTTAGCCAAAAACTCATTTTTCTCAAAAACCAAACGGTGAGAGGTTATTTTACAAGAGTCATTTCTTCCCCAAATTGTTGGTAAGTGATTCTAAACCATTTTCTTTCAATTACCCATTACATTTCTTGAAGTTTCAACCAAAAATCGAGAGTTTTCATGGTAGAATTAGGGGTTAGGGTAGAAACTAGGGATTTCGGGAATTTGGGGATTTAGACCTCAATTTGGGGTCGGATTCCAAAACCAATTCTATATTCGGGCTCGAGGATGAATGGGTAAAAGGATTTTGGTCCGAACCTTGGGTTTTGACCAAGCAGACCCGGGGTCGATTTTTTAACTTTTTGGAGGAAAATTTGGGAAATTTAATTTATAAAATATAATTGATTCCTTTAGCAATATTTGTTATTATTGAGTCATTTTTTGAATAGATACGAGTGGTTTGGAGGTGAATTCCAAAGGAAAAGCTGTGATTGAGAATTAAGTGGCCTTCGGAGCAAGGTAAGTATTGTGTATAACTTTGGCTTGAGGGAATAGGTATTGTGTGAGTATTTGCTACGTGTTTTGTTGTTGAATACGATGTATATTTGAGGTGATGAGCATCTATGCGTTATGGTCGAGTCATAGCATGCGAGTGAAATTCCATTCTTGCATATTTGTAGTCTTAAAGCTTGTTATCCATGCTTACTGTTGTTGTTGAAATGTTGGGAGACTTGTATCCGGTTTCACCAAGGTTGATAAAAATTGTGAATAATTGATTCGAGGTTGAGATGTTAAATTGTGAAAGTAATCATTGATGAAATATTGATTTCTTCGTGAAGCACGAAGGGTGATGCCGTGCGTGATTTATTTATATGGTGAGGAAGAGTGTAAAGCATGAAGGGTGATGCCGTGCATGAATTATTTATATTGTGAGGAAGAGAGTAAAAGCACGAAGGGTGATGCCGTGCAGTCTTATTCATTATTTGGTGAGGTTGAGAGTAAAAGCACGAAGGGTGATGCCGTGCAGTTTTCCTTTGTTGTTTTAATTGCTCGATTTGTTTAAGTATTTTTTGTTTAATTCTGTCTTTTCATTATTATCATTCTTTATGTTGTATTCCCCCACTGTATGCCCCCTTCCCATTATTTCTGCGTTATTACTTTATTACTGTTGTTGCCACTAGCATGATTATACTGTTCAGGTTATATGTGGGTGTCTTGTCTTAGCCTCTTCACTACTTCGCCGAGGTTAGGCTCGACACTTACCAGTACATGGGGTCGGTTGTATTGATGTTGCACTCTGCACTTTCTGTGCAGATTTTGATACCGGCTCAGGCTGATCGAGATTTGCTACTGGTCCACTGTCCGGAGACTCAAGGTAGATCTGTCGGCGTTCACAGACCTTGAAGTCCCCGTCTACCTTTTATGTCCTACTGTTTTCTTTCATTCAGACAGTTGTAATTCTTTCAGACTATTACTTGTCGTAAATTCTAAAATGCTCGTGAATTGTGACTCCAGATCCGGGTGGTAGCAGTTAATACAGTTTTATAATATTCCGCACTTATTATATTTCATCTTAGTTAATTATTGTTAATTACTGAATGGAAATAAGGAATTGTCTAATGATTCTCTAACGTTGGTTTGCCTAGCAAGTGAAATATTAGGCGCCATCACGGTCCCGTCAGTGAGAAATTTTGGGTTCTGACAAACAACCACTTCTTATACAAATTTACTAACATGCTACTTTCTAGTTCTTATTTGAGTAAATCTAAACAACTTAAAATCATTCCTTGAAATTCAATACCGGCTGCTCTTGGTTCTCATTTCGTACATCATGTCTTCTTAGTCATATACATAAGTCGTACAAAAGATACAACTCTGATAATAACAATCGTTCTTGAGTCCTAGGTATTTTGCCCTTAGGCTCTGTTCTATCCAAAACTATAGTGACCAATGTTAGGGTCTGACATCTGAACTATCATCATCCAACTTGTGGCTCTATTTCCAAGAATTAAATGAAGTTGTTCTCGGAGGTAAAACACATACGAATACACTACCATGCACAAACTTATCCTTCTAAGTATTCATCTGATAAATCACTTCTTGCGCCATCCGGTGAGTCTTGGTCTTAATCCAGACCTAAAATATGCGAAGCGTTTGCTATAACCACTGTTACTTACATTTTCTTTTAGCACCCATAGGCGTCACTGTATACTCACCAGTCACCAGAATTTTGATACACTGAAAATTGTTGATCTGGTAACTGAATAACTGATAACTAGCATACTGAATAACCATAAACTTGCTAATTGAAAGACTGTATAACTGGTAACTGAGGTAAACTGATGACCATAAAACGCAATAACTACTTTCAAACTTTCTAGTAAGGTTATGCTTTGATATGTGCTACTATCCATTGCATACCATTTCCAACATCCTCTTAAGTCTCATTTGTTACTAACATGTACTCCATAATTATACCCCAATGGGAAATCATCCTCTCTAGAACTAGGATTTTTCTTGAGACAATCCTGGATGTCTTGGTAGTTAACCGTTTATATGAGTGGCCAGCACAGTCACGATCCAAACCGATGAGCCACGATGGGCACCTGGTACCTTACTCAACCGAGTACCAACATAAAATATCTTTCGTATCATACTATCATAGGTAATTGAGCCGGAGAGGCTGTCGTGAAAAGAGTAGAATAAAACATGAGAAAATACTCAATATAGGGTGACCCAACTTGATATACCGACTTATACAAATGACGTACTGGCCTATAAGGCCATATCAGTATTTGTATACATGACATCTGTCTACAAACCTCTAAGAGTACATAAATATCATAAAGGTCGGGACATAGCCCCGCCATACCAAACAATACATATTCATACTGACCAAATAGGCAACTCCGGAGCAAGTGGAGTGCACAAACACTTTCTGCTGAGCTGATAACCTACTAGGAGAACTCTCAACCTATCTATCGGGACCTGTGGGCATGAAACATAGCGTCCCCAGGAAAATGGGACATCAGTACAAATAAAGTACCGAGTATGTAAGGCATGATAGTAGTATATAAAAGATATGAAAGAAACATGGAGTAAAGAACTCAACCTGAAATTCTGAATAGGTCTATGAATCATGAAAATTTATAATGTCATATCATGCACATGTATATGCGTACAGCCTCTTAGGGCATCCCATCATATCATCTCAGCCACTGTGGGAAAAATCATCAACGTATACCAGCTGATCAAGTGGCGGTGCGTATATAATGCCGTAACCTTTTTCCATATCCCATATACATATAATATACGCGTATATAATGCCTTCTGGTCATGGGTCAATGTATATGTATAAATGCATGAAATGCATAAGAAATACGTTAATAAGATTTCTCGAATATCATAAAATCAATATGCCCTTCGGACAAACTTTATCAAATACGTATCTTTATGAGACCCATGAACAGAGGATATAATAATAATTCACATGGATAATCAAGAATATAGACACCACTAGTATTTATATGAATAGAGTCATTCATGAAAGTTGTATATTTTGCTTGTTTCGTTTGTATTATTTGGATCGTGCCAAAAAGAAAGAATGGATAGCATTAACATACCTTAACTCCATTGAGCCCTTAATACCTTCCAAGAAATTCTTCAAACAACTCAATTCAATCTACCACATCATAAGAAGATTCAAAATCAGTGCTGAGTAAATGCTAAGTCCTGAACTTAAACTAGTAGCTCGTTTACGTAAATTTGGGCAGCATCTCCCCTGTAACTAGGCCCTCCTCCAATACCATATACCAACAACAACAAGAACACAAAAATAACAACATGTAAGCATTATTTTACAACCTTATCTCCATCATAATGTACTACAAAATAGCCCACACATCCTAATCACTTCATACATAAAACGACAACCAAAGTAGTGTCAAACAACTTAAATAATATAACGACGAACGACCAGCCCACCATTCCTTCATTATGTGGTGTTTATCCGCACTATTTGTCCTCCAAAGATCCATTAAACATTAGAAAAATATAAAGCCCAAAGGCAACACGAAACAACCCACAAAACAGTCCACACAACAGTCCACTACAAGTCAAATAACTCGAACTCACGGCTTGCGATCACCGTCTCGTGAGTTCTAACTATTAGGAAACGAATTTATCAATATTCCTTGATATTGAACACTTAAATATAGAAAGTACACATTTTCGTAACTATGAAGTATCTTCCAAAACTCAAACTACAAAGAAAAAGAGAGGCAATATAGTGATACTTACGTCGTAGGGATCGTTTTAATGTTATCGCTTCTTGATTCCGTGCCCGGGATGATAATATTATTTAAAACACTATTAGAAAGCTCAAATACAGGTACTATGGTGTTCTATGGTTGGGTTCTATGTGAAAATGATGAGAGAGACGAGTTAAGATATATTTATCAACGTTTGAAAAGTCAAAAGGTGCTAGCTTGGCACCCTCTCATTCGCCCATATTCCGACGCTTATATCTTTTTATTCAGATGTCGTATGAATGAACGGTTAAGTGAGTTGGAAACTAGATTCCAAGACCTTCAATTTGGTATATAATATGTCTCAAAAATACCTCATATATAATCCGAAAATCATTTATCAAAAAGCTCTTTTACAGGGCAAATCCTTAGTCGGTGTCTCCGCAACTTTAATCCGATTTTTTCCAAACTTTATATATTATATCCAAACATCATATATAGTCATATCATGACTTTAAAATCATTTAAATCATGATTAACAAGTCTCATATTCATTATATCATCTTGGGACGCACAGGGTGTAATAATCTTCCCCCCCTTAGAAACATTCGTCCTCGAATGTTAAACTCCCAGAAATCTATAGAAATTTTGGTAGAGTCTCCTATGTAATGGTACTACTACCAACATAAAGGTTGTGATGTCTTAGTTTGATCCTCCTCTGGAAGTGGAAACAAGTGAGGATACCTAGTCTTCATTTCTTCTTCAGCTTCCCAAGTCATCTCCTCCACATTATTGTTAATCCAAAGTACTTTAATCGAAGCTACTTCCTTAGTTCTTAATCTACGAACTTGTCTATCTAGTATAGTAATGGGAGCTTCCTCATATGATAGTTGCTCTGTAACCTGAACATCGTCAACTGGAATAACTTTAGAGGGATCTCCAATACACATACGAAGCATAGACACATGAAATACTGGATGTACCGACTCCAATTTGGAAGGAAAGTCTAACTCATATGCTACTTGGCCTACTCTGCATATAATCTTATAAGGTCCAATGTACCGAGGGATAATCTTTCCTTTCTTACCGAATCTCATAACACCTTTCATCAGTGATACCTTTAGGAATACCCAATCATCTACCTGAAACTCCAAGTATCATCGTCGATTATCTGCATATGATTTCTGACGACTCTGAGCTGCTAATAGCCTTTCTGGTATAAACTTAATCTTCTCAACTGCCTGTTGTACCAACTCTGGTCCTACTAACATAGTTTCTCCAATCTCGAACCATCCTATAGGTGACCTGTACTTTTGTCTGTAAAGAGCTTCGTATGGAGCCGTCTAAATATTGGAATAATAACCATTATTATATGCAAACTCAATAAGTGGAAGATGATCATTCCAGTTAAACCTGAAGTCCATCACACAAGCCCGTAGCATATCCTCTAGTGTCTGAATAGTACGTCCAGCCTGACTATTTGTCTGGGGATGAAATATTGTACTAAGACTTACTTGAGTTCCCAATCCTTTTTGGAAGGACCTTTAGAAATTAGTTGTAAACTGAGCACCTCTATTTGAGATAACAGATATAGGGATACCATGAAGTCGTATTATTTTCTTAATGTAAAGCCTTGCATAATCCTCTGTTGAGTAAGTAGTCCTGACAGACAAAAAATGGGCTGCTTTTGTAAGTCTTTCAACAATAACCCATATAGCATTGGACTTACGCTGGGTACGAGGTAAGCCTATGATGAAATCGATATTAATCACTTCCCATTTCCAAGTCGGTATCTCTATAGCCTGCAATAATCTACCGGGTTTCTGATGCTCAATCTTAACATGCTGACAATTAGGGCACTAAGCAACAAACTCTGCTATATTCTTTTTCATTCTCTCCCACCAGTATATTTCCCTAATATCATGATACATCTTCGCCGCTCCTGGATAAATAGAATAACGAGAATAGTGAGCTTCTCCTATAACCTGCTGGCGCAACCCTGCTACACTAGAACACATAATCAACTTCGATATCTGAGGACTCCATCTTCTATAACCTCAAATGGTGTATTCTTCTATTGAGGGGATGTATCTCTGTAATGAGCTAGCACAGGATCCTCATACTGGCGTTTCTTCACTTTAGTTACTAAAGAGGATGTTGTCGTGTCTTGAATAGTAACTATGGTATCACCTGAGTCCAGTAATCGAAATCCAAGACTAGCTAGCTGATGAATGTCATGGGCTATCCCACACTTCTCTGGCTGTAAATATGATAGGCTACCCTTAGATCTACGACTGAGGGTGTCAGCTACTACATTTGCCTTCCCCGTGGTATAAAATATCAACGCTATAGTCTTTCAGTAGCTCCAACCATCTCCTTTACCGTAAATTCAATTCCTTTTGATTGAAGATATATTGAAGGCTCTTATGATCTGTATAGATATCAACATAAATGCCATACAAATAGTGCCTCCACATCTTTAGTGCATGAATCACCGCGGCTAACTCTAAATCGTGGGTCGAGTAATTCTTCTCGTGCTTTCTTAGTTATCTTTAAACATAAGCAATTCCTTTTCGTGGTCGTTCTGCCACTTGTTGCATGAGTACATGGCTTACCTCATTGCCCACAAATACTGGAATTTCCTGTAACTCATATGATCTCAAATATCATCTTTTGATTTTTTTTTTCTTTCCGTTCATTAGTCACGATATGTGCCAATTTCTTATGGAGTGCATACAATGTTGTTGTGAGACTGTTATTACAAGACCATTTCTTCCTTATGTCACTATGCTTAAGTTGAAGCCTTCTTCCTTATTCCCTCAGCTAGTCTTTATTTGTAGTACTTAAGAGAGACCATTTGACTTCTGTAAAGCTGCGAGCTTATTATATCGTATACCCGGAAGTTTTTTTTTTTTTTTTACGTTCTTACTCACCTATAATTACCCTTAATTACTTATATCCATGCCCTTGTGCTCGTAAGGTTGATTCTGAATTGAAGTTTTTGACTGTCTTTTCAATGGCACCGTTTTTATTTTTCGTAACACTTATACGGTATATTTAACAACCCCAACTCCTATCTGAATATTTCTCAAAGATTACGATGTCATTATATTTGCGAGACTGAATTCTCTATGTTGGGTTTCGCTATGTTTATCTTACACAATCTGCTGATTTGTCGATACCCTCTTGTTTAGCCATGGCTAGGTTCTTCCTGAATCAGCTACTAACTACACGTTAGTCCATTCTCATATCTATATTCTGCGTAATCTCTCTTGGGTTATATCTTTTGTCTTAACTTACCCAGCACACTGGCTCCTTATGTATGCAGTGTTCATTTGTACTTATTTATCAATAACATCTAGTGATGGAACTATTTCTGCCTCTCCCCGTCGTCATGCTTACATAATATTCTGGAGTCGTATCAGATCTGTAGGATCTGAATAAATGCAATCTCATTCCTTTCGCCTTTGTACCACATTCTTCCTTTATTATTCCATAGTTACCTTAACCACATAATTTCGACTTAATACCATATCACACCATCTTCCTCCCTTTAGGGGAGTACTAACATTTATTGCTATGAAGATTTACCCATAAATGTTTCACCTCTTCATATTTGGCGTCTTTTCACATCTTCACGGACTCTTACATGCCATGCGGTAACCCTTCTGTACCAGGGATAATTTAATTTCTTACATACAAAGGTGACACCTAGTGTAACTGGAACACTTAGTCCCTTAAGCTTAACTCTGCTCACAATGCTTGTTTTAGGGAAACATCTTCCTGAATGACCTTTAAAAGTTATTCTTCTGTTGTCCATTCAATTATCGCCCGGAACGCGATCTCTAAAATTCTCACGATGTCAACTATTATCAAATCTTTCGGTCTCGAATTTATGTTCAGTTTATCTTATTCACTAGCCCATACTAATTTCTATTACTTTGGGGGTCTAACTTTTCCTTCTGGTAATCATGTATGAGTCACCAACTCATTTCTCAAAATAAGGACATGACTTTATGGCTTATACTCTTTTATTGTCTCAAGGCTTGTAACTTCTTGTCTTTTCCTTCACTTGACTATAGAATCTGTAGTCTTGTCATGTTTTGATTTACCGTTATCACCCATATATCACATATTACTCATGATGCTTTATTTACTCTTTTCTTATTCTCCGGATAATATTTTTATCTATCACCTTATTATGAAAACTTCTTCAAAACATTCTTTCACTTTTAGCCCCTTTGATTCAACTCACTGGCTCTTCGGGTCGCCTAACACTCTCTCTTTACTAGGGACGAGAGCCATATAAAGGTAAATATTTATCCCTTCTAGGATTCCAATGCCAATCTTCTGAAATTTTTGAACATTCTAATATTCATATCTGATTGTACTATTCTAGAGTGCGTCATCTAGGTGTCTCATAAGGAGAACCATTACCATGTTTGCAATATCCCTCGGAAATGTGAGCTAATGATAACAATCCATCCACAATTTTGGGTTACTCTAACCCCAGTTGGATGCTGATATCACATTCTTCTCTTAAATTATATATGTTAGCTCCCACAGGGCATAACTGGAATGGGTGTTGTCAAGTAAATATATCTTTGTTATTGTTGAAAGTAACTCAAAATGCTTATATTTCTCTGCCTGAATTGTAAATACAGATAATCTTCACTAACTGCGTACCTCGTATCCTTCCTCACCTAGCTTCATTTATTTGTTGAAACTTGTATCTACCTTCTGATTCTCTCGTTGCTTTTTTACCATAGGGGTAGATGGATTTTCATGCCTTAGGGCTCCTTATCAAGAGGCTCACACGTCGTAGTACACACATAATCTACCTAAGGCCTTACATTTACTCATCATAAGCATGACGCAAAATCGAGTTCCTCTGACTCAACTCCTCCACAGCCACATTCAATCTCTTACCAACTGTCTTTCTGGATGTAGATGTCATTGTATAATGAATAAAATAGAATTTAGGAGTTTGAAATTCTTACAACTGAGCTCTACCACACGATCTAGAGTAAGAAGAAAGAGTGACAATCCTAAATGACCTGTAGCCTCCTGCCTATAAGTATGGTGTACAACACACCCATAAACAAGACTCTACTAGACACAACTTGTAGACTCCCTAGGATAGAACTGCTTTGCTACCACTTTTGTCACGACCCAAACTGATGAGCCACGATGGGCACCCGGTACCTTACTCAATCGAGTACCAACATAACATATCTTTCGTATCATACTATCATAGGTAATTGAGTCGGAGAGGTTGTCGTGAGATAAGTAGAATAAAACATGAGAAAACACTCAATATAGGGTGACCCAACTTGATATACCGACTTATACAAATGACGTACTTTCCTATAAGGCTATACCAGTATCCGTATACATGACATTTGTCTACAAGCCTCTAAGAGTACATAAATTTCATAAAGGTCGGGACATAGTCCCGCCATACCAAACAATACATATTCAAATCATACTAACCAAAGAGGTAACTCCGGAGCAAGTAGAGTGCACAAATACCTTCTGCTGAGCTGATAACCAACTAGGAGAACTCTCAACCTATCTATAGGGACCTGCGGGCATGAAACGCAGCTTCCCCAAGCAAAAGGGACGTCAGTACAAATAAAGTACCGAGTATGTAAGGCATGACAATAGTATATAAAAGATATGAAAGATACATGGAGTAAAGAACTCAACCTGAAATTCTGAATAGCTCTGTGAATCATGAAAATTTATAATGTCATGCATGTGCGTATAAATACCATACCATGCATAGGTATATGCGTACATAACATCATCAAGCCTCTGAGGGCATCCCATCATATCATCTCAGCCACTGTGAGCAAAATCATCAACGTATACCAGTTGATCAGGTGGTGGTGCGTATATAATGTCGTAACCTTTTTCCATATCCCATATACATATAATATACACGTATATAACGCCTTCTGGTCATGGGTCAATGTATATGTATAAATGCATGAAATGCATAAGAAATACGTTAATAAGATTTCTCGAATATCATAAAATCAATCTGCCTTTCGGACAAACTTTATCAAATACGTATCTTTCTGAGACCCACGAACAGAGGATATAATAATAATTCACATGGATAATCAAGAATATAGACACCCCTAGTATTTCTATGAATATAGTCATTTATGAAAGTTGCATATTTTGCTCGTTTCGATTGTATCATTTAGATCATGCCAAAAAGAAAGAAGGGATAGCCTTAACATACCTTAACTCCGTTGAGTCCTTAATACCTTCCAAAAAATTCTTCAAACAACTCAATTCAATCAACCACATCATAAGGTGATTCAAAATCAGTGCTGAGTAAAGGCTAAGTCCTCAACTTAAACTAGTAACTCGTTTACGTAAATTTGGGCAGCATCTCCCCTGTAACTAGGCCCTCCTCCAATGCCATATACCAACAACAACAAGAACACAACAATAAAAACATGTAAGCATCATTTTATAACCTTATCTCCATCATAATATACTATAAAATAGCCCACACACCTTAATCACTTCATACATAAAACGACAACCAAAGTAGTGTCAAACAACTTAAAACATGTAACGACGAACGACCAGCCCACCATTTCGTCATTATGTGGTGTTTATCCACACCATTTATCCTCTAAAACTCCATTAAACAGTAGAAAAATATACAGCCCAAAGGCAACATGAAACAACCCACAAAACAGTCCACACAACAGTCCACTGCAAGTCAAATAACTCGAACTCGCAGCTTCCGATTACCGTTCCGTGAGTTCTAACCATTAGGAAACGAATTTATCAACATTAATTGATATTGAAACACTTAAAAACAGAAAGTAAACGTTTTATTAACTATGAAGTACCGTACAAAACTCAAACTACAAAGAAAAAGAGAGGCGATATAGCAATACTTACATCTTAGGGATCGTTTTAATGTTATCGCTTCTTGATTCCGTGCCGGGGATGATAATATTCTTTGAAACACTATTAGAGAGCTCAACGACATGTTTGAAAAGTCAAAATGTGCTAGCTTGGCACCCTCTCATTTGCCCATCTTTCGACATTTATATCTTTTTATCCGGATATCGTATGAACAAACGGTTAAGTGAGTTGAAAACTACATTTAAAGACCTTCAATTTGGTATATAATATATCCCAAAAAGACCTCATATAGCATCCTAAATTTATTTTTTAAAAAGCTCTTTTACAGGGCAAATTCTTAGTCGTTTTTTCCGCAACTTTAATCCGATTTTCCCCAAACTTTGTAAATTATATCCAAACGTCATATATAGTCATATCATGACTTTAAACGCATTTAAATTATGATTAACAAGTCTCATATTCATTACGTCACCTTGGGGTGCACAGGGTGTAACACACATATAAAGGAAACTCCACTGGACACGGCTTCATAGACTCCCTTAGACTCTTGAACCTAGTACTCTGTTACCAAGCTTTGTCACACCCCGAACCTGGGTCTGGACGTAACACGACACTCGGTGTCTGACTACATGTGACCGAGCGAACCAACTGGCTGGCTGAGTTAGCATCTGATATCATAACCTACTAAATGCGGAAGATAAACTAACACATGCTGATATACTGAAAGTCTAAATGATATAAATCAAATGCAGAAACACTAATATAAGTCTGAAACATATATTAAGCAACATTGCTTTACCTTAAATGCCTGTGACTCTGTCTAACTGTTACTCTAGTCTATGAAGCCTCTAATGAAGCACTGAAAACACAGATTGTCTTAAAATACTGAAGACTATAAGGTAATGATAATGCCCCGAAAGAACTGGGGATCACCAAATAGTTGGTACGAGAATCCTAGCGCTCTGAATCGTCAACCTGTAAATCATTACTTACATCGTGAGATGCAGGCTCCGGGCAAAAAAGGAACGTCAGTACATTTGAATTGCACCGGTATGTAAAGTAACTGAAAGAAAGAATTATATACACTGAAACTGAAACTAATCTGATGACTGAGAATTGATAATTGATAAATGAAATAATAACTATTGAAACTGAAACTAAAATGATAATTGATAGCTGATAAGTGATAACTGAAAATTGAAATGATAATGATAACTAATAACTAAAATGATAATGATAACTAATAACTGATAACTGAAATGATAACCGATAACTGAACAGAACAAAGGAAGTAAGGATATGAATACTCCCTCTTCTGAATGATGAACAACCTATTTATCTGAATAAATAAAATGCTGCCTCAAGCCCAATATATGTGTGCACCAATTGCGGCCTCGGGCCCAAGTATACGTATACATAACTGCGGCCTCAGGCCTAAATACACGGGTTCAACATTCAGGGATTTAAAATCAGGAACTGATAATCATAATTCAATACATGATACTAACATACTGAATTATATTGAGTTACATGATACTCGAATGCATAATAAAACTAGACTAATACATGTATTCATAAACTGGTTATGAAAACTGAAACCAATTGTTTATGACATGCTGAGTAATCTAGACTAAGATTGATGGGCATCAAACCCAAGTCTATATTGATTACGCACTGATTTCACAACGTTCAGAATGAAAGTCATGAACGGGTTACGAAGCTAGAGAATAGAAGTTCTGCAATTATTCAAGGAAATAGGCTTAACTATATTTCCGAGGCAATTAGAAACGTGGTAAAAGAAACATAGTGTAGGAAAATCATTAACATTCCCAAACATAGAGAGTTAGCCTCACATACCTTAGCTTCTTGCTCTTGAGCATAATACAACATTCGCCAATCCTTTCAACTTTAATCTATATCAATACAAGTCAAATGGATTCCAAATTAGCAACAATACTCATGTTTTGGTCACTTAGGTATTTTATTAAACACTTGATGGCATAAAGCTTCATAGCTCTTATTAATGGTGTTTCTACACCCAACAAGTCATTCTCTTTCTCCTAGATAAATTCTAAGATCTCAAATTTCTTATAATCAAAATCATTCTTCTTCACCAAAGATAAACAACACCCTTAACCAATAATCAACAATCAACAAACCAAACCTATAATTTTTTCATGCTTTTCTATCAAACCCATCAACTCATATATCATGAACATAGAGACTATAATCATTAATCCAATGGTATAATCAATTAGAGGGTGAAGATATTACCTTTTTGAAGTTCAATCCTCTTGAATTCAAGTTCTAGGGTTTCTTCTCTCAACAATGATGCCCCAATCGAATATCTAATGATTTGGAAGGTTTACCCATGTTAATAAGGTATTGGGGAATTGAAATCAACTTAGAATAACCATTAGAACTTACCTTGGATGGTGGAGGGACCTTTCAGGAGTTAGGTTCTGAGCTTCCCTTTCTAGAGCAAAGTTTTTGTGCTTTGGGGTGTGGGGGATGAAGTAGGGCTTTAAAAATGACCCCCCAGGTGCGCCCCCGTGCTGATAAATGATAATTGAAATGATAATGATAACTAATAATTGATAACTAAAATGATAATGATAACTAATAACTGATAATTGAAATGATAATGATAACTAATAGCTAATAACTAAAATGATAATGATAACTAATAACTGATAACTGAAATGATAACTAATAATTGATAACTGATAACTGAACTGAACAAAGGAAGTAAGGATATGAATACTCCCTCTTCTGAATGATGAACCACCTGTTTATCTGAATAAATAAATTGCGACCTCAAGCCCAATATATATGTGCACAAATTACGTCCTCGGGCCCAAGTATACGTACGTATACAAAACTGCGGCCTCAGGCCCAAAGATGCATAAAGCATTAACTGCAGCCTCGGGCCCAAATACAGGGGTTCAACATTCAGGGATTTAAAATCAGGAACTGATAATCATAATGCAATATATGATACTAACATACTGAATCATATTGAGTTACATGATACTCGAATGCATAATAGAACTAGACTGATACATGTATTTATGAACTGGTTATGAAAACTGAAACTAATTGTTTATGACATGCTGAGTAATCTAGACTGAGATTCATGGGCATCAAACCCAAGTCTATATTGATTACGCACTGATTTCATAACTGATAGCTGATAAATGATAATTGAAATGATAATGATAACTAATAACTAATAACTAATAACTAAAATGATAATGATAACTAATAACTGATAATTGAAATGATAATGCTAACTAATAACTAATAACTAAAATGATAATGATAACTAATAACTGATAACTGAAATGATAACTAATAATTGATAACTGATAACTGAACTGAACAAAGGAAGTAAGGATATGAATACTCCCTCTTCTGAATGATGAACCACCTGTTTATCTGAATAAATAAATTGCGACCTCAAGCCCAATATATATGTGCACAAATTACGTCATCGGGCCCAAGTATACGTACGTATACATAACTGCGGCCTCAGGCCCAAAGATGCATAAAGTATAAATTGCGGCCTCAGGCCCAAAGATGCATAAAGCATTAACTGCACCCTCAGGCCCAAATACAGGGGTTCAACATTCATGGATTTAAAATCAGGAACTGATAATCATAATGCAATACATGATATTAACATACTGAATCATATTGAGTTACATGATATTCGAATGCATAATAGAACTAGACTGATACATGTATTTATGAACTGGTTATGAAAACTGAAACCAATTGTTTATGACATGCTGAGTAATCTAGACTGAGATTCATGGGCATCAAACCCAAGTCTATATTGATTACGCATTGATTTCATAACTGATAACTGATAAATGATAATTGAAATGATAATGATAACTAATAACTGATAACTAAAATGATAATGATAACTAATAGCTGATAATTGAAATGATAATGATAACTAATAACTAAAATGATAATGATAACTAATAACTGATAACTGAAATGATAACTAATAATTGATAACTGATAACTGAACTGAACAAAGGAAGTAAGGATATGAATACTCCTTCTTCTGAATGATGAACCACCTGTTTATCTGAATAAATAAATTGCGACCTCAAGCCCAATATATATGTGCACAAATTACGTCCTCGGGTCCAAGTATACGTACGTATACATAACTGCGGCCTCAGGCCCAAAGATGCATAAAGCATAAATTGCGGCCTCAAGCCCAAAGATGCATAAAGCATTAACTGCAGCCTCAGGCCCAAATACAGGGGTTCAACATTCAGGGATTTAAAATCAGGAACTGATAATCATAATACAATACATGATACTAACATACTGAATCATATTGAGTTACATGATACTCGAATGCATAATAGAACTAGACTGATACATGTATTTATGAACTGGTTATGAAAACTGAAACCAATTGTTTATGACATGCTGAGTAATCTAGACTGAGATTGATGGGCATCAAACCCAAGTCTATATTGATTACGCACTGATTTCACAACGTTCAGAATGAAAGTCATGAACGGGTTACGAAGCTAGAGAATAGAAGTTCTGCAATTATTCAAGGAACTAGGCTTAACTATATTTCTGAGGCAATTAGAAACGTGGTAAAAGAAACATAGTGTAGGAAAATCATTAACATTTCCAAACATAGAGAGTTAGCCTCGCATACCTTAGCTTCTTGCTCTTGAGCATAATACAACATTCGCCAACCCTTTCAACTTTAATCTATATCAATACAAGTCGAAGGGATTCCAAATTAGCAACAATACTCATGTTTTGGTCACTTATCTATTTTATCAAACACTTGATGGCATAAAGCTTCATAGCTCTTATTGATGGTGTTTTTACACCCAACAAGTCATTCTCTTTCTCCTAGATAAATTCTAAGATCTCAAATTTCTTATAATCAAAATCATTCTTCTTCACCAAAGATAAACAACACCCTTAACTAATAATCAACAAACCAAACCTATAAGTTTTTCATGTTTTTCTATCAAACTCATCAACTCATATCTCATGAACATAGAGTCTATAATCATTAATCCAATGGTATAATCAATTAGAGGGTGAAGACATTACCTTTTTGAAGTTCAATCCTCTTGAATTCGAGTTCTAGGGTTTCTTCTCTCAACAATGATGCCCCAATCAAATATCTAATGATTTGGAGGGTTTACCCATGTTAATAAGGTGTTGGGGAATTGAAATCAAATTAGAATCACCATTAGAACTTATCTATGATGGTGGATGGACCTTTGAGGAGTTAGGTTTTGAGCTTCCCTTTCTAGAGCAAGTTTTTGTGTTTTGGGGTGTGGGGGACTAAGTAGGGCTTTAAAAATAACACCCCAGGTGCGCCCCCGTGCACTTGAAGGCCCAACCGCGCATCTGACCACGCAAAATCACAAGTGCGTGTCCGCGCACGTGACCCCCTGGGCCCGCATATTGCACACTGCTCTGTAAAACGCACATAACTTTCTGCAAAGAGATCCGTTCGGGATCCACAATATAGTTTTTGGAAATCTATTTCAAAGGGCTACAACTTTCATCCTTTGAGTTTTCCCAAATTCCTTACACATTTTCACTAAATCCTGCTGTAAGACGGACATTTTGTAAACTTAGTCGATTTTGTCGAATCTTATGCACCTCGCTCTCCATTTTGATTATGAAACAACTATTTTCACCCATACTCATCCCTCTAGGACTTCATATGTCTAAAATATCAAATTAATACCCATTTAACATGTCGACACCTAGTCCGAATGTACGGGGTGTTACACCTAGGCGCACTACAAGCTTGGTCTCGCGAGGTTAGGCGCCCGATGGTCAAAAGTTTGCGAATTAAAATACTTCGACCCAGATTTGGACTCAAGGACCTCGACCCTAACATATAAATACTCCCTAAACGAGTTGAGGAATGGGTGAACATTATTTGGAGAAGAAAACAAGGCTACAGAGGACTATGGAGCAAGGAATCAAACGAGTTTTCCCTCCGTTTCTCTTTACTTTGTAGTTTAATATCTTTGAACATCATGATAATTGTTTATACATTTATGAGTGGCTAAACTTTCTCATTTAAGGTTTGATGTAACCTATTAGAGGATGATTTTCTACTGTGTTTAAGATAAATCTCCCTTTGACTTTTCTCTACTTGTTCAACTAAGTTTTAATTGTTGTTGATTGAAGAGCTCTCAATTGACTGTGCCTATTTAGTGTGCATTGCTTAGAAAAGGGCACACATTTAGGTAGTTGTTGAACAACATCACTCCTAACGTATATGATGAATCAACACAGAGGGTTTAAAGGTGAGATTAGGAATAACGAAACCTTGGAGCGATCATAGTGAGCGGTAAACTAGTGCAATCTAGCAGAGTTCAGAAGAGTACGTCTAGTAAATTGTGGTAGTTATTCGGAAGAGAATTACAACATCCAAAGTACTCACGATCAGTAGAGAATACTTAGGCAAATTTGTAGGAAACATAGTGGGAGGATTTCGATAATAGGGAAAATCATAACCTTAGACTTTTTCAATCTTGTCTACAACATTTGCTATGTTAGTTATAAATTATAGCATTTTAATTACTCTGCCCTTAGTTAGTAAACACTCAAATTATTTAATATTTATGAAGATTGATTACTTGAATTCTTGCGAAACTAGTGGTTGTGAATTGTGATTAGTAAGTTAATTTCCTGTGGTATTGACTCCGAACGGATTATATTTGCAACGACCGCTAGACCTCTTAGGAGGCATAGTTGGGCATGATCAGTTAACCAGAGGCGTATGTAGTGTTATAGTACTGGGTTCATTTGAACCCAATATTTTCGACACGGAGTATAAATTTAGTATAAACATTCATTAAAATTATAACATAAAATAAATCTAAACCAATAATTTTAAAAATATATTAGGTACAACATTAAAAACCGTAATAACTGGAATCATAGAATTAAAATCCTTAATCCGTGTGTGTGGGGTTAACTCAAAATCGAAATCTAATAGTCTATCAAAATTGACAATCAAGACATCGAAATCTTAACACCTAATAACATGTGCACCCATGTGACTCAAAGAATTTGTTTAACACCTAATAACATGTCCAGATTTAGCACAATCATCTGACGTACTACTCGTATCATATTAGCTGTAACTTTAGTGGACTGAAAATTTTAGAAGAAAAGAAAAGAAAATCTCTTGTCGTTTTTTATTTAATTAACTTGTTATATAAATGTGAAAAAGTAGCCTCGTAAAATAAACTTACGGTACTAAAAGAAACGAAAAAGCGAGTACTTTAAAATTTTCATTTTAAACGTGCTTCATTGGATACTCTGTAACTTGCCCTTAATATTAACTGATCATTTCAAATTTATTAATACTATACATCAATTAATATGAGTATCATGATAAATTATGTACTTTATTTATTATTTCTTAAGGGGTGTGCAAAGTTAATAGTGAATCAGTGAACGAAAAAATAAACTTTGGGGAATTAGAGCTAGAAAGAGACACTAACTATTAGGGGTGTCAATGGATATTCGAAAACCGACTAAACTTACCGAACCATACCGCACCGAACCGATTTTTAGGTTT
The DNA here is from genome assembly GCA_000715115.1 of Nicotiana otophora. Lineage (NCBI taxonomy): Eukaryota > Viridiplantae > Streptophyta > Magnoliopsida > Solanales > Solanaceae > Nicotiana > Nicotiana otophora. Next base: position 63,709 of record AWOL01S0007137.1, read on the forward strand.
CTTTTTAAGAAACAGTAAGTTTTTATATAAATATATAACTACACCGATAATTAGGGTATGTTTTTTATTTTATAAAAATAAACCGAAAAAATACCGAACCATACATAATAAATTTTACATGTGGAAAATATATTTATCTAGTGAGTTTAAAAATAATAATGCATTAAAATTTTCTTTGGGCCTTAGAATTATGAAAATTATTACAAGCCAACAAGTAATTAAACTCAAAATACTAATTCCTAAACCTATTATGCTACTTCTATTTAAACTAAGTTATTTCAAGTATCTTTATTAGCAAGACACAGTATTCTAGCGATTATAAGTAGCAAATTACAATGTATTGAATATGTTTCCTTTCATATAATTTAGATTTATCTTTTTGAATATTTAATCGCCTATAGACTTCATTCTTGAGTTCCAACTTGATTAATATCTTTCCACTCATGTGATTTATATTTTCTTTGACTTTGCTTGGTTTCTTTTACGTTGTTATAGAATAGTTGATGGATCTATACTCTAACCATCTTTCATTTTTTTAAATTCATCACCCTTTAAACAGTAAAAATGTCTAGAGAGTTTTGCAAAGTCTTATAAAAGAACGTATGTTATAGCATTATACTTTTACCGGTGAATTTTACATGATATTTAAAAAAAATCGAAAATTAACCGAACCGTACCGATACCGAAGAGAAACCAACATTGGGACGGTTTCGAAAAGTCTAATTTTGGTTATACATAATAGAATAACCGAAAAATTGGTATGATATAAATTTTATAAAATAACCGCCGAACCGTTTACACCCCTACTAACTATGGTGGACAATTAAAGACAGCTAGTAAAACTTGCTTTTCTCATAATCATCTATTTTTATGTATATATACACAGTTGATTAACGATAAGTAGAATATATAGGTGGAATCATGATTTAATGTTTATGACTTCTGAATTTACAATGGAATTCATTGATCGTTTTAGTTAATAGATTGCAATTAAATATTTTTGCACAATTTATAAATTTTTAGTACAATTATAGAATTTAAGCAAAAAAATTTAAATTCAGCCGACTTGTACCTAATACTCTAATTTTGCCCCTGGTTATACATTGTTTATACTTTGCTCGTCAGGAAAAAGTTTACTTACTACTAAAAACTATTATGTTTTAAAATCTGACACCTCTCTTTAACATAAATTCCCGCATTTCAGTTTAATTATATTGTCAATTGATAGAAGTTGGTTTCTCCCTTAAAAAAGTATTTGGTTTTCCATTTACTTTTAAATTGTTGGTTTCAAAAGTTATTTACTCACGTAATCTTGGGAGTATAAACTTCAGCTAGTCAACATTGGTAGGTTCATATTCCCTTATTTGCTATGTGCTTATCTCTGTGCTTATCTTTAGTAATATTTTAATTCACAATTTCAAAGTACATTTATTTGCTTATTTAAAAAGGTTTTTCCGAAACTCGTCAGGGATTTTCTCTTGGGCAATGCACTATCAAAATGCAAACCTACTTGCATCACATGAGCTAAATTGAGGTATTAGTATTTTTTAAAAATTTATGTGGAACTTGAATTATTTTATTTGAAGTACAACGTATTTGAAATCCTCTATATTTTGAATATCAAGAAATACTTTGTAACTGTGAATAAATAAATTTTAATATTTAGGGTTAACTTCATTGTCTGCCATTTAACATTCTAATTAAGAGTTTATTGATTGAGTTTAACGAGATCATAGCTATCGTGATTAAAGAAAAGGAATTATTAGTTATATTTGATTCTGCATCAGCGAGAATACAGGTTGTTTTTTCTTAGACTACGTCCCTCAATAATTTTACATTTAAAACGAAACAAGAAAGAAGAATATTGGAAAGAAAGAGATATTGGATTCTATTGATTTTGAGATGAATTACAATGAAATTTTTTTTATTTATAGGAAAAAAGTGGCTTAGCCAGCCACCAAGTAACAAAATCTAAAATCTCTCTAAAATATAGACATTCACTTTAAATATAATTCTATTTACGGAAAAGGGCCAAAAATACCCTTGAACTATTTGAAATTTCTCAAAAATGCCATCCGTTTGTTTTTGGTACTAAACATATCTCTGTCATCTATATTTCGGACCACAAATGCCCTTAAACTGTTAGTCTTGCCATTGAAGGTGACATGGCCGTCCAACTGGGTTAGATTTACTTACATGGCCATCCACCTAAGCAATCCAACATGGCAAAATTATTTTTTTGAAAAACTTATTTTTTCGAATTTTTTTTAAAAAATACAAAATCAATACTTATTCCGAAAAAAGTAAAAAAGAATAGGAAAAATTATTTATTTCGAAAATAAATAATTTTCGGAAATTTTTTCGGAAAGTTTTTATGTGAAAAATTGATTAAAATGTGAAATGGAGCTTCAAAACTCATTTGAGTTGACTTCGATCAACATTTTGAGCAAACAGACCTGGATCAGTATTTTGACAGTTTTGGTAGGTCCGTATCGTGATTTGGGACTAAGGCGTATGCCGGGAATCGAATTCGAAGATCCCTATCTCAAATTATCGCCATTTAACGGAAACTAGAAATCTAAAGGCTAAAGATTTTTAAAGTTTGACCGTGAATTTGACTTAATTGATATTGGACTCGGATTGAGATTCCGAGAGCTGGAATAGCTCTGTTATGTCATTTATGACTTGTGCGCGAAATTTGAAATCATTTCGGATTCATTTAATACATTTCGGCACGGATTTTGTAAAGTGAAAAGTTTGAAACTCATAAGTTCGGATCGAGGTGTGAATTGTACTTTCGACATTATTTGACGTGATTTAAGACTCCGAGTAAGTCCGTATTATATTACGGGACTTGTTGAAATAATCAGACGAGGTCCCGAAAGGCTCGGGTGAGTTTCGAACGCGTTTCAGACCGTTTTTGTTCAAGAACAGGTCTGGTTCTGGTGTGTCGTACCTGTGCAATTTTGGTCGCAAGTGCGTGATCGCTTCTGCGAAAGCATTGTCGCTTCTGTGACTTTGAGTCCAGGGGAGAAGCTTCGCTTCTGCGAAGCTTGGGACGTAGGTGCGATGCCCGCTTCCACGGTGCCATAATCGCAGATGCGATCTTTCTCGCTTCTACGACTTCCTTCGCGCTTCTGCGCAGTCGCTTCTACGACGTGAAGGTTCGCAGATGCGTCCCTCTGCTTGGCTGCCTTGTTCTGCAAATGCGAGCTCACCGATGCGAACATTTAGTCCGCAGATACGAAAATGCTGTACAGAATACATCAAATTAGGTGTTAGCCATCTTTGCTCATTTTTTAGTTTTGAGTCTCGGATTTGGGCGATTCCAAATGGGGGTTTTTCATGACTTCGACTTGAGTAAGTGTTCTATATCCGAAAGTGATTATATAGATGGAAGAAATTAAAATGTTTGTAAAACTTTCCAAAAATAAAAATTTAGGATTTGAAAGACAATCTGATGTCGGAATTCGATAATTTTAGTATGGTTGAACTCGTATCGGAACGGGTATCCGGATTCTGTGATTTTCCATAGGGTTTCGAAAAGTGGGCCCCACGTTGAATTTTGATTGACCTTTCTGAAAATGACTTAAATTAAGTCTCTTTCGAATTATGAATAATTTCTAAAGCTCCAATTAAATTATTGGCCAATAATTTGATAGGTTTGATTGATTTGGAGACTAATTCGAAAGGAAAAGATGTGGTCGAGTGACCACTTAAAATTGCGAAACAAGGTAAGTGTCGTAGTTAACCTTGACTTGAGGGAATAAAACCCTTGAATTATTTGTTACGTGAATTTCATGCATAACGACGTATAGGCGAGGTGACAAGTGCCTATACGTCGTCAAATTGATTGTTTGCATATTTATTTGAAAATTAAAAATTATTTTAAATCATGAATTAATTATTATATTAATTATTTCTCTCATATTCCTTGCCCAATATTATGTCTTAAGTTCATGCTATAATTGCTACATGCTTATTTGACCTATGTGTCTTAGTTGCTACTTGACATTTAGCATATTAAATACAAAATTGCCTATTTTCTCCCTGATTTCTACAATTAATTACTACTTGTCATTACTTGTTTCCTAAATAAATCATAATTATTGTATGCTTTGTTGGCACATATTTACATATTAATTATTGAATTTATAGGAGTAGTTTTAATTATAAGAATTGTATAATTGATATTGTCTGGGGAGCGGGTTGCACAACGTAACAGAAATGAAAATAAATATATTGTGGGATCGGGTTTGTCAATAAACCATAATTTCTCTCAAGATTGAAAATATAATATTTAAATACAATACAAACACTCCCCAAAACCTGGTGTCACTGAGTACATGAGCATCTAATATGAATACAAGTCTGGAAAATATAGGCTATAATAGTTTGAGACCAAATACAATGAACAAAGATATAGAGAAGGAGAGACAATGCGGAACACGAAAGCTACCTCAAAATCTTCTGAAAATCAACCGCGCGAAAGGATCAACACCCGCTATGTCCGAAAACACCTAGATCTGCACACGAAGTGTATGGTGTAGTATGAGTACAACCAACTCGTCAAGTAATAATAATAAATAAGGAACTGAAGATAGTAACGAGCTACACAGTTATGGTTCATTTCCAGTAATTCCAGCAAAGAATAGACATGCTATCAAATCTGGCAGTTTAATGTCAAATTAATTTTTTTATACAGTTCCTGTTCATGTAATCCGTATATCAATAATCTTTCAGAGATTTCACAACAATGACAGATAGCAACTAAGTGCAACAACAAATGAAAATCAAGTACAACCTCTTAGGACAACAATCACTCCCTGGGCTCCCAGCCCTCATCACTCACTCTCAATGGGTACCTGCGCTCACTGGGGGTGTACAGACTTCGGAAGGGCTCCTACAACCCAAACGCTATAATCTGTACAGACAAATCACGTGCTGCACGGACAACTCACGTGCCATAATATAACTATCTGGATCCGCACGGCCAACTCACGTGTTGCACGGCCAACTCACGTGCTATACTATAATATAAGGATCTGCACGGCTAACTCACATGTTGCACGGTCAACTCACATGCTATAGTATAATATAAGAATCTACACGGCAACTCACGTGTTGCACGGAACACTCGCGTGCTATAGTATCAATATCTCACAATCAGGCCCTCGGCCTCACTCAGTCATAAATCTCTCCAGTCTCTCGGGCTCTCAATAATCATGAAATCAGCCAAAACAACAATGATATGATGTATCAATAATAATAACAGAGACTGAGATAAAATGTGCAAGTAAAAATTGAGACTGAGTACATATAGTATTTAGCAGGCAATTCAACAAGTACGCGACCTCTGTGGGTCCCAACAATACTATCACAGAGTCTAAGCATGATTTCTAATATGATTTACAGTCAAATTTTATCAGCACATAGAGAGCATATAGCTAACAACAAATTATTCAACTTTATAGTTTTCCGGGACTGACCAAGTCATAATTCCCTCGGTGCACGCCCATACGACCGTCATCTACCATGTGCGTCACCTCTAAAATAATCACATAATACCAAAATTTGGGGTTTAATACCCTCAGGACCAGATTTAAAACTGTTACTTATATCAAGCCGTGAAATTCTTATTCTGCAATGTCCTTTCCTTGTGAATTGGTCTCCAAACTCCACGAATCTGGTCATAAATAATAATTTCAGTCAATAAAATTCATTGGAATTAATTCCATAAGAAATAATGATTTTCCATACAAATCCGAAAATTAGCCCAAAAATCGCCCGTGGGACCCACGTCTCGGAACCCGATAAAAGTTACAAAATCCGAAAGCTCATTCCACCACGAGTCTAACCATACTAATTTACTAAAATTCGACATCAACTCGACCTCCAAATCATCAAATCTTATTTCAAATCTCTAAGTTCAAAACCCCCGATTTACACCTCAAAACACATGTAATCTAGTCGGATTATTCGATGATAATTCAATATTATGGAGTAGAAATGATCATAAGGAACTTACCTCAAGTTTTCCCATGAAAACCTTGCTCAAATCGCCCAACCCGAGCTTGAAATGCCCAAAAATGGCAAAAGCTCGGAACCCCTCTGTTTTTGTACTGCCCGGAGGTTTTCGCACGTGCGGCAACTTGGCCTCTTCTGCGCCAACCGCATGTGCGGAAAACGTCCCGCATCTGCACCTTTGCCCGCATCTGCGCGCCTATTTGCGCTCCTACGCAAGCCGCTTCTGCGTGCGTCCCTCCGCATCTGCGCTCACGCAGGTGCGGAATTACCCTCGCACCTGTGACCACTGCCCCACAGTCCATTTGTGCATCTGATCTTGCCAGGCTCGCTTCTGCGAGCTCGTACCTGCGATGGCATTTCCGCAGGTGCGATTGCAATAGAGGGCAGAAACTTCAGCTATTTCTTCTAAGTCCGAATTTGATCCGTTAACCATCCGAGACTCACCCGAGGCCCTCGGGACCTCAATCACATGTACCAACAAGTCCTAAAATATCATATGAACTTAGTCGAGCCTTCAAATCACATACAACAACACTAAAACACGAATCACACATATATTCAAGCCTAATGAACTTTGAAATATCTAATTTCTACAAACGACTTCGGAACCTATCAAATCACGTCCGATTGACCTCAAATTTTGCACACAAGTCATAAATGACATAACAGAGGTATTCCAATTTTCAGAATCGGATTTCGACTTCGATATCAAAAAGTCAACCCCCAATCAAACTTACTAAAAATTCAACTTTCGGTATTTCAAGCCTAATTCCACTATGGACCTCCAAATAATATTCCGGACATGCTCCTAAGCCCAAAATCATCATACAAAGCTATTGGAATCATCAAAATTCAAATCCGAGGTCGTTTACACATAGGTCCTTATCTGGTTTATTTTTCTAACTTAATTTTTTAATTAGGAGACTAAGTGTCTTATTTCATTCTGAATTCCTTCCGAACCCAAACCAACTAACCCGATAAGTCATAAATCAATTGCAAGACATAATTTGAGCAGTAAATGGGGGAACGGGGTTATAATATTCAAAACGACCGGCCGGGTCATTACATTCTCCCCCTCTTAAACAAACGTTCATCCTCGAACGGGTTTAGAATAATACCTGCAGTCTCAAATAAGTGTGGATATTTGTTCCGCATCTCCTGCTCAGTCTCACAAGTAGCTTCTGCGACTGGCTGGCCTCTCCATTGCACCTTCACTGATGTTATGTTCTTTGATCTCAGCTTTCGAACCTGCCGGTCTAAAATAGCCACCGGCTCCACATCATAAGTCAAATTACCGTCCAACTGTACTGTACTGAAATCCAAAATATGAGACGGATCCCTGACATACTTTTGGAGCATGGATACATGGAACACTAGATGAACACCTGATAGACTAGGTGGCAAAGCAAGTGCATAAGCTACTTCCCCAATTTTCTTAAGTATCTCAAAAGGCCCAATATATCTAGGGCTCAACTTGCCCTTTTTCCTGAACCTTAACACACCCTTCATGGGTGAAATCTTGAGCAAAACCTTCTCCCCAACCATGTGAACAACATCACGAACCTTCCTGTTGGCATAACTCTTCTGTCTAGACTGTGCCGTGCGAAGCCGTTCCTGAATCACTTTGACCTTCTCTAAAGTATCCTGAACCAAGTCAGTACCCAATAGTCTAACCTCACTCGGCTCAAACCAACTCACTGGAGACCGACACCGTCTCCCATATAAAGCTTCATACGGAGCCATCTGAATGCTTGACTGGTAGCCATTATTGTAAGCAAACTTTGTGAGTGGCAGAAATTGATTCCATGAACCCCCAAAGTCAATGACACAAACGTGTAGCATATCCTCCAATATCTGAATAGTGCGCTCGGACTGTCCATCCGTCTGAGGGTGAAATGTTGTACTCAACTGAACCTGTGTGCCCAATTCTCGCTGCACTGCCCTCCAAAACTTTAAGGTAAACTGCGTACCCCAATCTAAAATAATGGACATCGGCACACCGTGTAGGCAAACAATCTCGCGAATATAAATCCCAGCAAACCGCTCCGAAGAATAATTAGTACCGACTGGAATAAAATGTGCGGACTTGGTCAACCGATCTACTATCACCCAAACAACATCAAACTTTCTCAAAGTCTGTGGGAGTCCAACTACGAAGTCCATGGTAATACGCTCCCACTTCCACTCCGAAATTTCAAGTCTCTATAGTAATCCACCCGGTCTCTGGTGCTCGTATTTTACCTGTTGACAATTTAAACACTGAGATACAAACCCAACTATATATTTCTTCATTCGCCTCCACCAATAGTGTTGTCTCAAATCCTTATACATCTTCGCGACGCCTGGATGAATAGAGTACTGCAAACTGTGAACTTCCTAGAGAATCAGCTCGCGCAACCCATCTACATTAGGTACGCATAGCCTGCCCTGCATCCGTAATACACTATCATCTCCAATAGTGACTTCCTTGGCATCACCGTGCTGAACTATGTCCTTAAGGACAAGCAGATGTGGATCATCATACGGGCGCTCTCTGATGCGATTATATAAAGAAGACCGAGAAATCACACATGCCAAAACTCGATTTGTCTCGGAAACATCCAATCTAACAAACTGATTAGCCAAGGCCTGAACCTCCAAGGCTAAAGGCCTCTCTTCTACCGGTAAGTATGCTAAGCTGCCCAAACTCTCTACCTTACGACTCAAGGCATCGGCCACCACATTGGCCTTTTCGGGATGATAGAGAATGATGATATTATAATCCTTAAGCAACTCCAACCACCTTCGCTACCGCAAGTTAAGATCCTTCTGTTTAAACAAATGTTCTAGACTCTGATGATCGGTATATACCTCATACTAGATATCGTACAAGTAATGCCACCAAATTTTCAAGGCATGAACAATAGCTGCTAATTCAAGATCGTGGAATGGATAATTCTTCTCATGTACCTTTAATTGTCTGGATGCATAGGCAATCACCCTACCGTCTTGCATAAGTACTGCGTCGAGACCAATCCGCGACGCATCACAATACACAGTATAAAACTCTGAACCTGTAAGCAATACCAATACTGGAGTTGTACGATGAGCTGGACGGCCCGTCTGAGCGTATCTGTAAGAACGGCCCCTACCACGGTAAAACCGACCCCCTGAAGGAACACTGCTGTAATCACCCAGACCACGAGGCCTCTTAGCCTCTCTCTCTCCACGTTCCTGCTATGAACCATCTCTATCTGCCGAGCAATGTCTACTACCTCATCAAAAGTAGCACCAGATACTCTCTCCCTAGTCATATGTAACTGCAGCTGATATGTGAGGCCATCAATGAACCTCCCAATCCTCTCCCTATTAGTGGGAACCATTCAGACTGCATGACGAGCCAACTCAGACAATCTCATCTCGTACCGTGTCACGGACATATCACCCTGGCGAAGCTGCTCAAACTGTCTGCGCTGCTCTTCTCTGCGGGACTGAGGTACGAACTTCTCCAAAAAGACCACGGAGAACTGATGCCAAGTAAGGGGTGCTGCGCTAATAGGCCTATGTCTCTCGTAAGTCTCCCACCATCTGAGTGCAGACCCAGAAAACTGAAAAGTAGTTAATGAGACCCCACTAGTCTCCAGAATACCCAATATTTGAAGCATCCATTGACACCTATCCAGAAAATCCTAAGCATCCTCTGACTTAGTACCGCTAAATGGTGGAGGTCGAAGCCTCTCAAATCTCTCAAGTCTCCTCTGCTCATCATCTGCCATAACATGAACTACCGGGGCCAGAGCAGCTGCAACCGGTTGGGCTGGTAGTGCCCCCGGTATCTGAAGTCCCTGTACTACCTAGTGTGGAGTACGGGTAATGAGGGTATGAGTACCTCCCCCAGCCTGAGAAGTGGCAGGTGCGGCCTGAGCCGAAACCACCTGAGCAAGACCAGTGCAGGCTACCAATATCTGGGCCAAAGTCTCATGAATGCCTGCAATCTCAATGGGCACATCTGGTGCCTGAGCTGATCCTGTCGGCTCAACTATATCTAGAATCTTCTCCTGAGCTGGAACAACTGGTGGTACTACAGGTGCTATTCCAGCTATGGTACGAACTACACCTCGACCTCTACCTCGGCCCCGGCCTCTACCACGGCCCCGGCCTCTCGCGGCCCTAACCGGTGGCATTGGTGGCTGACTATCCGATCCAGTAGTACGTGTCCTCACCATCTGTGAAAGAATAGAATAGCAGAAATTTAGTTTCCAGAATCAACAAATTCGCACGACAGAAAACAACAAAGTGAAATTTTTTTAAGGGTTCTGCAGCCTCTTGAAGATAAGTGCAGACGTCTCTGTACCGATCCGCAAGACTCTACTGAACCTGCTCATGACTCGTGAGACCTATGTAATCTAGGCTCTGATGCCAATTTGTCACAACCCAAAATCTCACCCGTCGTGATGGCGCCTATCTAAATACTAGGCAAGCCGAAAATCTCAATAAACCACAATTTCTCTCAAGATTGAAAATATAATATTTAAATACAATACAAACACTCCCCAAAACCTGGTGTCACTGAGTACATGAGTGTCTAATGTGAATTCAAGTCTGAAAATTATAGTCTATAATAGTCTCAGACCAAATACAGTGAACAAAGAGATAGAGAAGGAGAGACAAGGTCTGCGGAACACGGCAGCTACCTCAAAATCTCTTGAAAATCAACCGCGCAAAAGGATCAACACCCGCTATGTCTGGGAACACGTGGATCTGCACACGAAGTGCAGGGTGTAGTATGAGTACAACCAACTCAGCAAGTAACAATAATAAATAAGGAACTGAAGATAGTTACGAGCTACACAGTTATGGTTCATTTCCAGTAATTTCAGTAAAGAATAGACATACTATCAAATCTGGCAGTTTAATGTCAAATCAATTTTTTATACAGTTCCTGTTCATGTAATCCGTATATCAACAATCTTTCAGAGATTTCACAACAATGACAGATAGCAACTAAGTGCAACAACAAATGGAAATCAAGTACAACCTCTTAGGACAACAATCACTTACTAGGCTCCCATCCCTCATCACTCCCTAGGCTCCCAGCCCTCATCACTCACTCTCAATGGGTACTCGCGCTCACTGGGGGGTATACAGACTCCGGAGGGGCTCCTACAGTCCAAGCGCTATAATCTGTACGGACAACTCACGTGCTGTACGGATAACTCACGTGCCATAATATAACTATCTGGATCCGCACGGCCAACTCACGTGTTGCACGGCTAACTCACGTGCTATAGTAAAATATAAGGATCCGTACGGCCAACTCACGTGCTATAGTATAATATAAGGATCCGTACGTCCAACTCACGTGCTATAGTATAATATAAGAATCTGCACAGCCAAATCACGTGCTGCACGGACAACTCACATGCTATAGTATCAACATCTCACAATCAGACCCTCGGCCTCACTCAGTCATAAATCTCTCCAGTCTCTCGGGCTCTCAATAATCATGAAATCAGCCCAAACAATAATGATATGATGTATCAATAATAATAACAAAGATTGAGATAAAATGTGCAAGTAAAAATTGAGACTGAGTACATATAGCATTTAGCAGGCAATGCAAAAAGTATGCGACCTCTGTGGGTCCCAACAGTACTATCACATAGCCTAAGCATGATTTCTAACATGATTTACAGTCAAATTTTATCAATACATAAAGAGCATATAGCTAACAACAAATTATTCAACTTTACAGTTTCCCAGGACGGACCAAGTCACAATCCCCTCGGTGCACGCCCACGCGGCTGTCACCTAGTATGTGCGTCACCTCCAAAATAATCACATGATACCAAAATCTGGGGTTTAATACCCTCATAACCAGATTTAAAACTGTTACTTATATCAAGCCGTGAAATTCTTATTCTGCAATGTCCTTTCCTCGTGAATTGGTCTCCAAATGCCTTAAATCTGGTCATAAATAATTCGTTTCAGTCAATAAATTTCATTTGAATTAATTCCATTAGCAAATAATGATTTTCCATAAAAATCCGAACATTAGCCCAAAAATCGCCCGTGGGACCCACGTCTCGGAATCCGACAAAAGTTACAAAATCCGAAAGCTCATTCCACCACGAGTCTAACCATACTAATTTTACCAAAATCTGACATCAACTCGACCTCCAAATCATCAAATTTGATTTCAAATCCCTAAGTTCAAAACCCCCGATTTACACCTCAAAAACATGTAATCTAGTCGGATTAATCGATGATAATTCAATATTATGGAGTAGAAATGATCACAAGGGACTTACCTCAAGTTTTAAACCATGCTCAAAATCACCCAACCCGAGCTTGAAATTCCCCAAAATGGCAAAAGCTCGGAACCCCTCTGTTTTTGTACTGCCCAGAGGTTTTCGCACCTGCGGCAACTTGACCGCTTCTGCGCCAACTGCATGTGCAAAAAAAGTCCGGCATCTGCGCGCCTATTTACGCTCCTGCACAAGCTGCTTCTGTGTGCGTCTCTCCGCATCTGCGCTCACACACGTGCGGAATTTCCCTCGCACCTACGACCACTGCCCCATAGTCCATTTGCGCATCTGCGCTTGCCATGCTCGCTTCTGCGAGCTCGTACCTGCGATGGAATTTCCGCAGGTGCGATTGCAGTAGAGGGCAGAAACTTCAGCTATTTCTAAGTCCGAATTTGATCCGTTAACCATCCGAGACTCATCCGAGGCCCCCGGGACCTCAACCAAATGTACCAACAAGTCCTAAAATATCATACAAACGTAGTCGAGCCTTCAAATCACATCCAACAACACTAAAACACGAATCATACATAGATTCAAGCCTAATGAACTTTGAAATTTCCAATTTCTACAAATGACTTCGAAACCTATCAAATCACGTCTGATTGACCTCAAATGTTGCACACAAGTCATAAATGACATAACAGAGATATTCAAATTTTCAGAATCTGATTTCGACCCCGATATCAAAAAGTCAACCCCCGGTCAAACTTATCAAAAATTCAACTTTCGGTATTTCAAGCCTAATTCCACTATGGACCTCCAAATAATATTTCGGACATGCTCCTAAGCCCAAAATCATCATACAGAGCTATTGGAATCATCAAAATTCAAATTCGAGGTCGTTTACACATAGGTCCATATCCGGTCTATTTTTCTAACTTAAATTTTCAATTATGAGGCTAAGTGTCTTATTTCATTCTGAATTCCTTCTGGATCCGAACCAACAAACCCGATAAGTCATAAATCAATTGCAAGATATAATTTGAGCAGTAAATGGGGGAACGGGGTTATAATATTCAAAACAAACGGCTGAGTCGTTACAGGGTTGCACGTCGCAACAAAATGTATTTGAAAGATTATATTGTTGGATCGGGTTGCACGCCGCAACGGTTTATATTTTAAGTTTATATTGTTGGAGCGGGTTGCATGCCGCAGCAGAATTTAATTGAAGCATTATTTTGTCGGAACGGGTTGCGTACCGCAACAGAATACCCTGCAACATATTATATTAGGCGCCATCACGATCCCGTAGGTGGAAATTTTGGGTCGTGACAAATTGGTATCATAGCACTAGGTTACTTAGGTCTCACGAGTCACGAGCAGTCTTAGTAGAGTCTGAAGGATTGGTACGGAGACGTCTGTACTTATTTTTCAGAGGCTTTGGAGTTTAGGAACAATATCACTTCTTTCTTATTCTGTCGTGCGATTTTATTCTATCATCGATGATTGAGCCATTATATTCTTGTTCTCTCACAGATGGCGAGAACACATACTACATCTACCCCCGGACAGGAGCCAGAGCCCCCGGTGGCAACTATGACCACGGATAGAGGCCAAGGCCGAGGTCATGTCATAGGCAGCGGTAGAGCTTAGTCTATATATTGAGAAACAACACCTATTGTGGAGCCTCAGGTGGATTCCAAAGTGGAGGTTCGAGTTCAGACTATACCTGTTGGACCAGTTCAGGTCCCAGAAGGATTCATAGCTACTCCAGTACTTTAGGATGCTCTAGTCCATTTGGTGAGCCTAATGGAGGGTGTGGCCCAAAATGGTACATGTCCGGTGACACAAACTATCTCACAAGATAGGGGAGGAGCACAAACTGCCACTACTCCCGCTCCAGAGCAGATAGCTCCCAGTATCAGGCTCCAACAGTCCTGCCAGTTGAGGTAGTTCAGCTAGTTATTGCGGCACATACCGGTGATAGGCCTTCCATATCTTCTGAGGCCTTATTGAGATTGGACAAGTTTACTAAGATCTTTCCAGTTCACTTCAGTGGTACACCTTATGAGGACCCACAGGATTATCTTGACCGCTGCCATGAGGTGATGTGGAATATGGGAATAGTTAAAAGCAACGGGGTCAATTTTGCTGCATTTCAGATGACTGGTTCCGCCAAGAGGTGGTAGAGATATTATGTACTTTATAGACCAACAAATTCGCCTGCACTTACCTGGGAGCAGTTCTCACAGATATTTCTGGAGAAGTTTGTTCCTATTACACAAAGAGAGGAATACTACAGGCAGTTTGAGCGTCTCCAATAGGGTAGTATGATTGTTACCTAGTATGAGACCTGATTTGTGGACTTAGTATGTCATGCCATCGTCTTGCTTCCTACTGAAAAGGAGAGTGAGGAGATTCATTGATGGACTAATTTATACTATCAGGCTTCGGATGACTAAGGAGACAGGGAATGATATTTCCTTCCAGACAGCTGTAAATGTTGCTAGGCGGATCGAGTTAGTTCGTGCTCAGGAGAGAGGGCCAGTATCAAATAAGAGGACCCGTCATTTCGGTAATTTCAGAGGCGCCTCATCTAGAGGCAGGGGTACTTATGGTAGGGGTCATCTTCCCAAGCCATATTATTCAGCACTTCAGGCATCTCACGGTGCTTCAGGGAGTCACGGTCCTATTATGCCTTACTCTGGGCAGCCAACATTTAGTGCACATTCAGCTCCTATCAGTTCATCGCCACTTCAGAGTCACTACAACGGTTATTCGGCCCGTTCGGGTCAGCTTCAGCTTCAGCAACCATGACAGTAGGATGTGTGTGATAAGTATGGGAACATTGGTCACATCAGGAGGTATTTTCCTAGGTTGTCGAGCAACAGATCTCGGCAGGATTCTTGTGCCATCATATCGGCACTGGCTGCTCCACCTCCCACCCAGATAGCTAGGGGTAGGGGTTAGATAGCTAGAGGTGAAAGTCAGGTTGTTAGAGGTGGATGCCACCCGGTTAGGGGTCGTCCCAAAGATGTATCTTCAAGTGGTGGGGCCCAGACCTAATTTTATGCTATTCCAGCTAGGCCTGATGCCGAGTCATCTGATGTCGGGATCACAGGTATTGTTCCAATTTGTCATAGAGACACCTTAGTTCTATTTGATCCAATATCTATTTATTCCTATGTGTCCTCCTACTTTGCTTCATATTTTGTTATGCCTCATGATTCTTTGAGTGCTTCTATGCAATTGTCCACGTATGTGGGGGATTCTATCATTGTAGATCATGTCTATAGTTCGTGTGTGGTTACTATTGGGAGTCTTAAGACATCGTGGATCTTCTACTTATTGATATGGTAGATTTTGATATTATCTTAGGAATGGATTGGTTGTCACCTTATCATGCTATATTGGATTGTCACACCAAGACGGTGACATTAGCCATACCAGGGTTACCTCGAGTAGAGTAGAAAGGAACTCATGGCTATTCTATCAGCAAGGTTATCTCTTATGTGAAAGTTCGGCATATGGTCGAGAAGGGGTGTCTAGCTTATTTGGCTTATATTCACGATCCCAGTGCGGATGTTCCTTCTATGGATTCAGTCCCAGTTGTCTGTGAGTTTCCGGATGTATTTCCTATAGATTTGTCGGGGATGTCACCCGACAGAGATATTGACTTCTATATTGATTTGGCTCCGGCACCCAGCCCATTTCCATTTCACTATACCGTGTGGCTCCACTGGAGCCAAAGGAATTGAATGAACAGTTACAAGACTTGATTGACCAGGGATTCATTAGACCCAGCGTCTCACCCTGGGGAGCACCGATGTTATTTGTAAAGAATAAAGACGGTTCAATGCGGATGTGTGTAGATTATCGGCAATTGAACAAGGCTACTATCAAGAACACGTATCTATTGCCAAGAATTTATGACTTATTCTATCAGCTTCAGGGTGTCAAGGTATTTTATAGAGATCGATTTGAGGTCTGGTTACCATCAGTTGAAGATTAGGACATCTGATGTCCCTAAGACAGCTTTTTGGACTCGGTATGGGCATTATGAATTCCTAGTGATATCATTTGGGCTGACAAATACCCAGCAACATTTATGGATTTGATGAACCAGGTATTCAAGCCCTATTTGTATTCTTTTGTGGTTGTATTTATTGATGATATCTTGATTTACTCCAGCAGTCGAGAGGATCATGAGAAATATCTTTGGATTGTGCTTCAGACTTTGAAGAATAATCAGTTATATGCCAAATTTTCAAAATATGCATTTTGGTTAGACTCAATTGCCTTTTTGGGGCATGTTTTACCGGCAGAAGGCATAAAAGTGGATCCTAAGACGATTGAGGCAGTTTAGAATTGGCCTAGACCTACTTTAGCTACAAAGATTTGGAGTTTCCTGGGTTTGGTAGGTTATTATCGCCGGTTCGTGGAGGGGTTTTCATCCGTAGCAGCCCCACTGACCAGATTGACCCAGAAGGGTGCCCCATTCAGATGGTCAGACGAGCGTGAGTTGAGCTTTCAGAAGCTCAAGACTACTTTGACTACGGCTCCATTGTTGGTATTGCCCACAGGTTCAGGATCTTATACAATGTATTGTGATGCATCTCGCATTGGGCTTGGTGCAGTATTAATGCAAGATGGCAGAGTGATTGCATATGCGTCATGGCAGTTGAAAGTTCATGAGAAGAATTACCATGTTCATGACTTAGAATTGGCAGTCATTGTTCATGCGCTGAAGATTTGGAGGCACTACCTTTACGGTGTCTCGTGTGAGGTATTCACTGATCATCGTAGTCTACAGTATCTGTTCAAACAAAAACATCTTAATTTGAGGCAGAGAAGACAGTTGGAGCTGTTGAAAGACTATGATAGACTTTCAAGACTTGGCAACTGTTACTCTAACTCAGACCTATAGTGTTGTCGTGATGAGACCCATAGCTGAGAAGCTAGCCGACCCAGGGAGTTTCACAATCCCATGTAGAATAGGCAGCTATGCTTTTGCTAAAGCATTATGTGATTTGGGGGCAAGCATAAACTTGATTCCATTAGCTATCTATAAAAGGTTAGGCATTGGAAGAGTAAGACCCACATCAATGTTACTACAGCTAGTCGACCGAACGGTGAAGAGGTCATCAGGTATACTTGATGATGTACTTGTGCAAGTTGGAAAGTTTGTGTTTCCCACAGATTTTGTCATTCTGGACTTCCGGGTTGACGAGGAGATTCCCATAATTTTGGGACGGCCATTCTTGTCCACTTGGAGAGCTCTGATTG
>AWOL01S0007137.1:81657-121948 GCA_000715115.1 Nicotiana otophora
CATGGCAGTTGAAAGTTCATGAGAAGAATTACCATGTTCATGACTTAGAATTGGCAGTCATTGTTCATGCGCTGAAGATTTGGAGGCACTACCTTTACGGTGTCTCGTGTGAGGTATTCACTGATCATCGTAGTCTACAGTATCTGTTCAAACAAAAACATCTTAATTTGAGGCAGAGAAGACAGTTGGAGCTGTTGAAAGACTATGATAGACTTTCAAGACTTGGCAACTGTTACTCTAACTCAGACCTATAGTGTTGTCGTGATGAGACCCATAGCTGAGAAGCTAGCCGACCCAGGGAGTTTCACAATCCCATGTAGAATAGGCAGCTATGCTTTTGCTAAAGCATTATGTGATTTGGGGGCAAGCATAAACTTGATTCCATTAGCTATCTATAAAAGGTTAGGCATTGGAAGAGTAAGACCCACATCAATGTTACTACAGCTAGTCGACCGAACGGTGAAGAGGCCATCAGGTATACTTGATGATGTACTTGTGCAAGTTGGAAAGTTTGTGTTTCCAGCAGATTTTGTCATTCTGAAAATTGCGAGACATCAGGTCCTTCATCATTTTTGCATAACTAGGCATCTCCCTCAAGGCATCAATCAGTGGAATGTTCACTTGGATCTGCTTCAGCATTTCCATGAATTTCTTATAATGCTCATCCTTCTGATATTTAGCCAACCTCTACGGGAAGGGTGCTGGCGGTCGCTTCTTTCCTGTGACTTGAGTTCGATCCTGCTCATGCACTTTTTCTACTGCCTTCTCTTGCACTTTTTTAGTCTCCTTTGCAACCTCTTTTTCCTTGTTTATTTCCTCCTAGGCTTGTTGGATTCGTACTTCTGTTAATTCAATTGACTCATCTACTTCAATTGGAACTGGCACGAGTATCTTAGTTGGTCGGCTTTCGCGAACAATTTCTTACTCTAGGTCAAGATCTCTACCATTTCTCAGACTCACCGCCATCAGCTGCTTCGGGACCTGCTCTTTCAAATTGACATGTGTGTCTGCAGGTAAAGTCCATTGGGGGCAATTTTTCAGAGCCATAGATATATGCCCTAATTGAATCTCAATGCCTTTTATCGCCGAGTCATGTGCTTCAACCTTCTATTATATTTTTCCATTAGATCCAATCAGTTGTTGCAGTATTCCTTTAATTTTAGACAACCATCATCTTGTCTTACTATCTGTTATTGTTGAGGCTGTTGATAAGCCAGCTGCTGATTTTGCTGATTGTATCCCTGTTGCCTTTGGTAAGGCATGACTTGACCCTGTGGCCGCATAACTCCAGGATTGTTGTTGTTATTGTACTATTGTTGTGCTGGTCTATACTACTGATTCTGGTGACCCCAATTCTGACCACCTTGCCTCTGGCCTCCATAATTGCCGACATATTTCATATTCTCTTGGTAGCTTTGATTGTCATTTTCATGTTCACTACTCCATGAACACACATATGGTTGGTTAATGCATAGTGTGCATAAGCCGCCATTAGTCGTGTCAACTATCTGTACCTGCTTCTGGCCTGATTCATCAATCTTTTTGGTGAGGATACTCATTTGCGTCATCAGCGTGGCCATATTCTCAGCTATGTGGTTGTTTGGGTCCAAAGCTACTGAGTGAACTACAGAGGTGATTGTAGTGTCTCTTGTCATCCATCCTGAGTTTTGAGCCATTTTATCGAGCATGACCTTACACTCTCTAAATGATTTGCTCAAAAATGCTCTACCTGCTGAAGCATCAACGTTGGCCTTCAAGCTATCTGCCAATCCCATGTAAAACCTTTGTCCCAACATCTGATCTGGAATGCCATGATGTGGACACTTAACTAGCATCCCTTTGAACCTTTCCTACGTTTCTTGTAGTGTTTCAGTTGGTTTCTGCCTGAAGCTCAATATCTCATCAACTTGCTTGGCAGTTTTATTGGGTGGGTAGAATATTTTCAAAAACTCCTTGACTAATTCCTCCCAAGTAGTGATGGAGTTTGTGGGAAGCGAATTGAGCCAAGTCTGAGCTTCTCCAGTCACCAAGAATAGAAACAATAACAGTCTGATTACTTCCGGTATCACATTCGATTGCCTTTGAGTGACACAAATTGATAAAACATTTTTCAGATGCTGCTGTGGATCTTCAATGTATGCCCCAAAAAATAGTCCCTTGTTCTGCAGTAGATGTAGCATGTTGTTTGTGATTTGAAATAACTCCGTTTGTATCTGAGGGACTGCAATTGCGGTTGCCAAATTGTCAGCTGTGAGTTGTGCCTAATCATACATGGCCGCTTTTGGCACAAGAGGTGCCACACCCTGATTGTTCGGGTCATTCCTATTGTTTCTATTGTTTGGATTGTCTATTACGTCACCCATATCTAGTTCGATTCGTTCTGTTGAGTTCTGTTGTCATTTGTCCTTCTTGTTTGCACGATTAAATGCCTTGAAAGCTTTCTCAGGATCAGATAATGCTTCAAACAATTGACCAGTTCTTGAGGAGTTTCTAGGCATGCACCTGTAACACACAAGACTAAAAATATTAGAGTTTCAATATAATGAATTTCAATTCGAGAAAGCTGAATAAACTACAAATTTTAACAATTCTTTTCGCCGTAATTAATAACACCGTTAATTCCACGGCAACGACGTCAAAATTTGATCACGCCCAACTATGCCTCCTAAGAGGTAAAACGGTCGTTGCAAATATAATATGGTTTACAAGTCCGGTGTCGAATCCCACAAGGAATTAACCTACTAATTACAACCACTAGTTTCGCACGAATTCAAGTATTCAACCTTCAGAAATATTAAATAACTATTTGAATGTTTACAAACTAAGAGCAAAATAATTAAAATGCAGTAATTTATAACTAATAAAGGTAATGTTGTGGAAAAGATTTGGAAAAGTCTAGGGTTATGATTTCCCCTATTGTCGGAATCCTCCCGGCAACGTTTCCGATAAATTCACCTAAGTATTCTCCATCGATCGTGAGTACTTTGGGTGTCGTAATTCTCTTCCGAGTAACTACCATTATTTACTAGATGTATTCTTTCAAACTACGCTAGCTGGCTCTAATTCACCGCTCACTATGATCGCACCAAGGCTTCGTTATTCCTAATCCCACCTGTAAACCCTCCGTATTGATTTCTCACATACATTAGGAATGATATTTTTCAAAATTACCTAAATATGTACCATTTCCCAAGCAATACACACTAAATAGACACAATCGATTGAGAGTTCTTCAATCAAGCATAATATAAACGTAGTTGAACAAGTATAGAAAAATCAAAGGCAAATCTATATTAAACGTAGTAGAAAATCATCGTCCAATAGTTTCCATCAAACCCTAGATCAGAAAGTTTAGCTACCTATAAATATATCAACAATCATCATGAAATTTAAAGACATTAAACTACAAAGTATAGAGATAAACGAAGGGAATTGTCGGTTGATTCTTGCTCCACTGTGCTCTGCAGCCTTTACTTCTTCAAAGATAGTGTCCCACCCTAGATTAACTCATTTGGGAAATATTTATATGTTAGGGCCGAAATTCTCCAGTCCAAATCCGAGTCAGAGTCTTTTAACCCGAAACTTTTAATCACCTGGCTATAGACCTCGCGAAGCCTAATTTGTAGCGCAGTCAAGCTGGGTATAGATCTCACGAGGCCTGGTCTATAGCGCAGTCAAGCTGGCTATAGACCTCGTGAAGCCTGGTCTATAGCGCGGTCAAGCTAGCTATAGACATCGCAAAGCCTGGTCTATAGCGCGGTCAACCTGACTATAAACCTCGCGAAGTCTGGTCTATAGCGCAGTCAACCTAGCTATAAACCTCGCGAAGCCTGGTCTATAGTGTAGTCAACATGGTTATAGATCTCGTGAAGCCTGGTCTGTAGCACGGCTTGGGTACTTGATGGTTCTTCAGGATCGACTTCGCACATCTCAGTCTAGGCAAAAGTGTTATGCTGACCGTAAGGTTAGTGACATTGCATTCATGGCATGAGAAAGAATATTGCTCCGGGTTTCACCTATGAAAGGTGTAATGAGATTCAGAAAGAAGGGCAAGTTGAGCCCTAGGTATATCAGACCCTTTGAAATTCTTGAAATGGTGGGTGAAGTAGCCTATAGGCTTGCACTACCACCTAGTTTATCAGCAGTTCATCCGGTGTTCCAGGTATCTATGCTCCGGAAATACCATAGTGATCAGTCTCATGCATTATATTTTATTTCAGTCCAATTGGACAAAGATTTGATTTATGAGGCACTACCTCGGAGTCCGAGTCGGACATGCGGAGTAAATATCCACACCTTTTCACCAGCTCAGATAGTTTTCTAATTCCGTTTGAGGACGAACATTTGTTTTAGAGGTGAAGAATGTGATGACCCAATTTATCATCTTTAATGTTAAACATTCAGTTTTGTGTTATGAGAAATCGAATAGCACCTTTCAGCATTTCGCTATTTGCGTGCACAGTTTCGATAGGTCCGGGCATACGCCCGGAATCAAATTCGGAGATCCCTAGCTCGAATTATCGCCATTTAACAAAAACTAGAAATCTAAAGGCTAAAGATTTCCAAAGTTTGTCCGTGAAGTTGACTTTATCGATATCAGACTCGGATTGAGATTCCAAGAGTTGGAATAGCCCCGTTATATCATTTATGACTTGTGCGCCAAATTTGGAATCATTCCGGATTCATTTAATATGTTTCAATACGGGTTTTGTAAAGTGAAAAGTTTGAAACTCATAAGTCTAGATCGAGGTGTGAATTGTAATTTTGACGTTATTTGATGTGATTTGAGACCCCGAGTAAGTCTGTATTATGTTACGGGACTTGTTAGAATATTTAGAAGAGGTACCGAGAGGCTCGGGTGAGTTTCAGACAAGTTTCAGACTATTTGTGTTCAAGAACACATGTCTGGTTTCGGTGCGTCGCGCCTACGCAATTTTGGCCGCAGGTGAGTGATCGCTTATACGGAGGCATTGTCGCTTCTGCGACTTTGAGGCCAAGGGAGAAGCTTCGTTTCTGCGAAGCTTGGGACGCATGTGCGATGCCCGCTTCTGCGGTGCCATGATCACATATGCGATCTTACTCTCTTCTGGGGCTTCCTTCGCGCTTCTGCGTAGTCGCTTCTACTACGTGAAGGTCCGGAGATGCGGCCATCTGCTTGGCTGCCCTGTTCCGCAAATACGAGCTCTTTCTCGCAAATGCGAGCTTGCAGATGCAAAATTTTAGTCTGCAGATGCGAAAATGCTGGACATCAAATTGGGTGTTAGTCATTTTTGCTCATTTTTTAGTTTTGAGTCTCGGATTTGGGGGATTTCAAATGGGGGTTTTTCACGACTTCGACTTGAATAAGTATTCTATATTCGAAAGTGATTATATTTCGTAAATCCATGTTTATATTCATCATTTATTTCGTACTTCGATGCAAGAAATTGAAATTTTTGTAAAACATTCCAAAAAGGACAATTTAAGATTTGAAAGACAATCCGATGTCGGAATTTGATAATTTTAGTATGGTTGAACTCGTATCGGAACGGGTGTCCGGATTCCGTGATTTTCCATAGGGTTTCGAAAAGTGGGCCCCACGTTGACTTTTGATTTACCTTTCCGAAAATGACTTAAATTAAGTCTCTTTCGAATTATGAATAATTTCTAAAGCTCCAATTAAATTGTTGGAAAATAATTTAACAGGTTTGATTGGTTAGGAGACTAATTCAAAAGAAAAAGATGTGGTCGAGTGATCACTTGAAATTGCAAAATAAGGTAAGTGTCGTGGTTAAACTTGACTTGAGGGAATAAAACCCTTGAATTATTTGTTACATGAATTTCATGTGTAACGACGTATAGGCGAGGTGACGAGTGCCTATACGTCGTCAAATTGATTGTTTGCATATTTATTTGAAAATCAAAAATTATTTTAAATTATGAATTAATTATTATATTAATTATTTCTCTCATATTCCTTTCCCAATATTATGTCTTAAATTCATGCTATAATTGCTACATGCTTATTTGACTTGTTTGTCTTAATTGCTACTTGACATTTAGCATATTAAATACAAAATTACCTATTTTCTCTCTGATTTTTATAATTAATTGCTACTTGTCATTACTTGTTTTCTTAATAAATCATAATTATTGTATGCTTTGTTAGTACATATTTACATATTAATTATTGAATTTATTGGAGTAGTTTTAATTATAAGAATTGTATAATTGATATTGTCTGGGGAGCGGGTTGCACGGCGCAACAGAAATAAAAATTAATATACTGTGGGATCGGGTTGCATGCCGCAACGGAATTTATTTAAAAGATTATATTGTTGGATCGGTGCACGCCGCAACGGATTATATTTTAAGTGTATATTGTTGGAGCGGGTTGTACGCCACAACTGAATTTAATTGAAGGATTATATTGTCGAAACGGGTTGCACGCCGCAACAGAATGATAAAATAAATAATTGGTTGTTACTGCTGAATTTGCCTTGATTGTTGATATGACTTATCTGTCTTACCTCTATTCCTGTTATTATTATTATTATTATTATTATTATTATTATTATTATTATTATTATTATTATTATTATTATTATTATTATTATTATTATTATTATTGATTAATGTAAGCGCTCTGCCTTGCCTCGTCGCTACTTCGTCTAGGTTAGGTTAGGCACTTACAAAGTACATGAGGTCGATTGTACTCATATTACACTCTGCACTTCTTGTACAGATACCGGAGTTGGTCCCAGAGGCGTACTATTGATTTGCTCGGATTCAGCTATCAGAGGAGACTTGAGGTATAGTTGCACAACGTTGGCAGCTATGAAGTCCCTTCTATTTTTTCTTAGTTGTGTGCTTTCTTTCAGACAACTTTATTTTTATTCAGACCTTTATTTGTATTATTCTAAAAGCCCGTACACTTGTGACTCCAGTTCTCGGATGGTATTTAGACATCGTTATCATTTTGGTTTGTTTACTTTAATTTAGATATTTTTTGAGTTTTTTTGGTTTCTTTACTATTTAATTTAAGTAAATTATTAAAAATGGTTAAAATTATTCTAACGTTGGCTTGCCTAGCAAGTGAAATGTTAGGCGTCATCACGGTCCCGAAGGTGAGAATTTTGGGTCGTAACATCATGAATCTCAGGATTAAATTGTGGATTTCTTCATGAGACTCTTTCTTAGTGACATCTTGATCATTTGCTTTTCGTTTTCTCGGATTTCGATCCTTAGAACCCAATGGTCTGCCACGCTTTAAGCGTGCTTTTGACTCATTAGATATGAAACTAGAAGATTGTCCAACATGGACATCAATACGGATTGAACATTCTCTGCAGAGATATGTGATTTAGTTATCCTTTTCAGATCCGTAAATGCATCTGACATTTGATTTGCTATTTTCTGCAAATGGATAATATTTTGCACCTCTTTTTCACAAATAGAGGAATGTGGATCAAGATGCGACACTGATGGAGTTTTTCACACGTTTGGTCTCACCATTTTCTTCCCCTTATTTTGGGAAAATATTTCATCGAATCGACAACCTGCAAATAGAGCAGTGAACAAATCTCTCGTTAATGGTTCGAGGTAGGGAATAATGGAGGGCAATTCAAACCCAACATATATACCTAACCTTCTTTGGGGACCCATCTTGGTGCGATATTATTGAGCTACATGCACATATACTGCGCATCCAAATATTCTTCAATGGGATATATTAGGTTCGTGATCCAAAACTAATTGTAACAGGGAATATTTATGATAATTTATCGGTCTGAGACGAACTAGCATTGTTGCATGCAAAATGACATGACCCCAAACAGAAGCGGGCAACCTTACTTTTATGAGTAATGGTCTTGTTATCAATTGCAGACGTTTAATCAAAGACTCTGCAATGCCATTTTGAATGTGAACATAAGGTACATGGTGTTCCACTTTTATCCCAATTGATAAGCAATTATCATTAAGTGCTTGGGATAAAAACTCAACAACATTATCAAGTCGAATTGACTTAATTAGATTATCGGGAAACTGTGCCCGTAATCGAATTATTTGTGCCATTAATTTTGCAAACGCGAGGTTGCGAGATAATAATAGGCATACATGATACCATCTAGAAGATGCATCTATTAAGACCATAAAATATCTAAACGACCCACTAGGTGGGTGAATAGGTCCACAAATGTCCCCTTGTATATGTTCTAAAAACGCAGTAGACTCAATCCTAACCTTTGTTGGTGATGGTAATATAATTAAATTGCCTTGATAACAAGAAGTGCAAGAAAATTTATTATTTAAAAGAATCTTTAAATTCTTTAATGGATGACCATTTGAGTTTTCTATAATCCACCTCATCATAATTGATTCAGGATGTACCAATCGATCATGACAAAGTACAAAAGTATTGAAATCAGTAACCTTTTGGTTTACGATAGAATGTGCCTCAATTGCACTAATTCTTGTCCAGTACATGCCACAAGACAAAGATGAGAACTTCTCAATAACCCTTTTCTGGCAAGAGACATTCTTGGTAACGATGAGATATTCAAGATTATTCTCATCTATTGTCTCAATATGATATTCATTTCGGCAGATATCTTTAAAATATAACAAGTTCTTTCTGACTTGGAGGAGAATATTGCATTATCTATGATAAGTGTTGTTTCCCTAGGTAAAGTTATAGTAGTTTTTCCATACCATTCAACTAAATTACTACTACCCAAAATTGTAGTAACATCTGCCTTACACATATTTAAACGAGAGAAATATTTCTTCTCTTTGAATATTGTATGTGTCGTACATGAATTAACTAAACAAATATTTTTACAATTGAACTTTGATCCAAGTTTTCTTTGAGAGATATTCATATTTGCTTCTCATGGTTTGACATACAAAGAGAAATATACAAATAAACATTAGTATTTTCAGAGAAAAAGAAAAAACAATAAAATTAAATCAAACCTTTTAATGCAATTTCGAGCAAACTCTGTAATTATATATTTAAAAATAATGCAATTATAAGTACACTACACATATAACTAATAAATATGGGTGTTCCTCATATGTATTGATCTTTACGCTTATATAGATTTATAAGAAGAATGTATCATGTATATTCTAAATTATGTTATATTAGATAATAAGATTAAATGCAATCTCTATGCTTGTGTATTAATATATCAAGGCAGCAGTAACCCAAAATTTTTATTAACCCGCAAATTTCGTTGTTTTATCTCAAAATTTTCGTGTAGACAAATATTCACTTAGTGACAAATAAAAATAACAAGGATGTGCACGAGATGCCCACTTCTGTTAACGTCTCATCCTTAAGTATCGAATTGTAGTGTGAATTATTTTCCTGAAAATTAGCTAGTGCAACTTCCATTACTACACATTTAGCATTAGCTTAATTTGTTGGCTTCCCACAGTACACGTAAACATACTAGAAATTATTCCATTTCAACATAATAAGCGACAATAAATGTATTCATACCCTTAGTGAAACATTGTTTAAAACAAATATTAGAACTATATTTTATCAACACGAACTAACGCTATTTCATAAAATAAATAATACTAATAACTACTACTCATGTAAAGAACTATGGTTATATTATATTTATTCACTAGCTACTAAGAATAGGCGAAAAATAAAAATCAAACTACTCAATCATCTTTAACCACGGATCCATCACCGATCAAGTGGTCTATTTTTCATCAGGGTGCTCAAAAATATCTGCCACATCCAAGTGGGTGACGTCAAATTTATTGTCAGAGACAAAATTAGCTTCATGGCTTTATTCTTTAGAGATGCATGATAAAGCTCGACCAAATGTCTTGGTGTATGGCAAATATTTTCCCAATTCCCTTTTATATCGCAATGATAACATTCAGTTTCTAAACTCTTTGCCTTTGGCTTCTCATCTTTCCCTTTCCACTTTTGGTGGTTATTTTTTGGGGGATGATTAACACCAGAAAAATTTCTTCCTTGGCCACGACCACGAACAGGGCCACGACGCTTAGCATAATGGAAATATACCTTATCCACTTCAGGCAATGGTGTAGACCCAGTGGGTCGATTATCATGATTTCTCATGAGCAAGTCATTGTTTTGTTCAGCCACAAGAAGAAGAGAAATCAACTCAGAGTACTTGAAATCTTTCTCTTAATACTGCTATTGCAGGACCATATTGGAGGCATGACACGTTGTGAACGTTTTTTTAAGCATATCATAGTCAGTGATACTATCTCCACAGAGTTTCAATTTAGAATTAATTCTGAATATCGCAGAATTATATTCAGAAACAGACTTAAAGTCTTGGAGCCTCAGATGAGCTCAATCATATCGTGCTTGTCGTGTGACCAACTATAAGTTGTCATATCTTTCCTTTAAGCCATTTCATAAAACAAGTGGATCTTTGACTGTGAGATATTCTATTTTCAACCCTTCATCAAGATGATGGCGCAAGAAAATCAATGCCTTAGCACAGTCTTGGGTAGATGCTTTATTTTTATCTTTAATGGCGTCTCCAAGACTCATAGCATCTAAATGGGTTTCAACATCCAACACCCATGACATATAGTTATTGCCCGAAATTTCAATGGCAACGAACTTTTTTTTCATAATATCAGTTATAATTAAAAGAAGAGAAAATTTATACCTTACTCTTCTCAAAGAGTTTCTTGAGACGGCAGAGTCTCGTGCTGATAAAGTGAAATGAAACAATAAAAAAAAATACTGCAAAGAAAGAGATAGAGAATTCTAATGATTTTGAGATGAATTACAATAGAATAGAACCCTTCTATTTATAGGAAAAAATGGCTTAGCCACTAAGTAACAAACCCTAAGGTCTCCTCAAAATATAGACATTCACCTTAAATATAATTCTATTTATAACAATATTCATGTATAAGTGAAAAAACTATTTCTTAAATAATTATTCCCCACTCCTAAACAAATTAGGATCTATTAAACAATTTGTACTTACCTTGCAATTTGATGATACAAGTTGCATACTACTAGTGAGTATTAAATTTATCAAATTCCAGCTGAACATGAGATTATACAAGAATGTATTCAATCCGGCATGAAATCATTTAGAAATTAGTTTGCTTTTTATGCTTAACTTAAACAACGTAGAAGGTTACTTCTTTAGCTTTCAAAATTGAAACCCTTCAGGAGAAGTTAAGGTCAAACAAGAAGACACAATGTGATGACCCGAAAGGTCATCTTTAAATTTAATATTTATTTTGGTGTTCTGAGACCTCGAATAGCACCATTTAGTATTCATCGACTTGCGTGCGCAGTCAGTATATTTTTCTGGAAAGCTTTTATGTGAAAAAATTATAAAAATGAGAAATAATACTTTCAAACTCAACCGAGTGGACTTCGGTCAACATCTTTAGTAAACGGACCCGGATCGATATTTTAATAGTCTTGCTGGGTCCGTATCGTGATTTGGGAATTGGGCGTATGCCCGGAATCAAATTCGGAAGTCCCTAGCTTGAATTATCCCCATTTAACGAAAACTAGAAGTTTAAAGGCTTAAATATTTCAAAGTTTTACCACAAATTGACTTTTATTGATATCGGGGTCGGAATCCAGTTCTGAAAATTTTTATAGGTCCGTTATGTCATTTATGATTTGTGTGCAAAATTTGAGGTCAATCGGACTTGATTTGATAGGTTTCGGCATCGAATGTAGAAGTTGGAATTTTTTAGTTTCATTAGGCTTGAATCGGGGTATGATTCGTATTTTTAGCATTGTTTGATGTGATTTGAGGCTTCGACTAAGTTCGTAAGATATTTTAGGAGTTCTTGGTATATTTTGTTGAGATCCCGGGGGCCTCGGGTGAGTTTTGGATGGTTAACAGATCAAAATTTGGACTTAAATAGTTGCTGTAAATTTTGGCATTTTGGTGCAATTGTACTTGCGGAATTTAGCTCGCAGAAGCGAGCCTCGCATCGCAGAAGCGCGACCGCAGAAGCGGCACATGCATCGCAGAAGAGGAAAATAGGAAGGGGCAGCCTCGTCGCAGAAGCGGACGCTTCATTGCATAAGTGAGTCCGCAGAAGCGGACTACTTGTCCGCATAAGCAAAGGCAGTCACAGAAGCGGAAGCTTCACCGTAAAAGCGGAACCGCAGATGCGGTTATATTCTGTAGAAGCGGGACCTCTAGGCAGTGTACAAAAATAGATGGGTCCAAGATTTTCTCATTTTTGGATATTTCCAACACGGATTGAGGCGATTATTGAGTGAGAATTCACGGAAAAACTTGAGATAAGTCACTTGTGATTATTTTTAGTAAATAATATTAAATTATCATTGAGTATTTCGACTAGATTACGTGTTTTTGAGGTGAAATTCGAGGATTTGGGCCCAGGGATTTAAAAATAAGATTTGGGGATTTGTAGGTCGAGTTGATGTCGGAATTTGGTAAAATTTGATGGTTGGACTCGTCGTTGAATTGGCGTTCATATTTTGTAACTTTTGACGGGTTTTGAGACGTGGTCCCCACGGGCAATTTTTGAGTTAAATTTTTAGATTTTGTTGGAAAATTAGTATTTTCATATGGGATAAATTCCTATAATTTGTATTAACTAAATCAAATTAATTGTGACTAGATTTGAGGCGTTCGGACACCAATTCGCGAGGCAAAGGTTTATTAGAATCTTGAGTGGGTTGCAAATCGAGGTAAGTGTCGTAGTTAACCTTGACTTGAGGGAGTATGACTTGTTTGTCTATTTGCTATGTGATTTAATGTGTGGGTACAATGTATATGTGAGGTAACAAGTACTTATGCATTGTGATTGAGTCAAAGCATGCGGGTGGAATTTGTTCATTATGAATAATTGCCTATTTAATTAAGATAGTCCTGCTTAAGTTTATTATTGTTTAGTTGATCGTCTTTCATGAAATTTTTGTTAATTTAATTATTGCTGAATATTTTAGAAGGTGGGGTCGGTATTCTGGTATCGAATTTATATTATTATTTTCATGGTGAGTAAGAGTGTAAAAGCACGAAGGGTGATGCCGTGTCATTTTTACATTATTAATTATTGATCTATAAAGTGCGAAAGACAGTAAAAGTACGAAGGGTGATGCCGTGCCATTTAAATTATTTATTCATCATATTGTTGAAAGAAAGAGAGTTAAAACACGAAGGGTGATGTCGTGCCGTTATACTATTTATTTATCATTTCATGGGGAGAATGAGAGTAAAAGCACGAAAGGTGGTGTCGTGCCATTTTTACATTTCAGCTACCTATTTTGTTGTTGGTGCATTATTTGGCTGCTAAGTGACACTTCCCTGACTGGAATTTGTATACCATTTCCCTTCACATGTTCCCTCCCAAATTTATAGAATTTGTTAATTACTTTGTTCAATATTGCTTTGTATATGTATATACTTGCACAGGTTGATTACGTATGTGTCTTGTTATAGCCTCGTCACTACTTTGTCGAGGTTAGACTTGACACTTACGGAGTACATGGGGTCGGTTGTACTCATACTGCACTCTGCACTTCTTGTGCAAATGTTGGAGTTGGTCCCAGCGGCGTACCATAGACTTGCTCGAATTCAACTACCCAGAGGAGACTTGAGGTATAACTGCACAGCGTCCGCAGTTCTGAAGTCCCCTTCTACTCTATCTTAGCTGTGTATTATCTTTCAAACAACTTGAATTATATTTAGACCTTTATTTGTATTATTCTAGTGGCTCGTGCACTTGTGACACCAGATTCGGGGATGCATTAGGATGATTCAGTTGTTATGGTCTTTCGCACTTTATCTCAGTAATTGACTTCCGTTTAATTTAATTTGTTTAAAAATTATTAAAATTATTCTAACGTTGGCTTGCCTAGAGAGTAAATTGTTAGGCGCCATCATGGTCCCGAAGGTGGAAATTTCAGATCGTGACAAGGGTGCCCGTGGATCAAAGGCGACAATTCTCTACAAACTACAAGTGTTCAAGCATTCAATTGACACAAGTTTCAAGTATTCAAGATAAAAAAAATACAATGTAATGACCTGGCCGGTCATTTTGAGTATTATAACCTCGTTTCCCCATTTACTACTCAATTTATGTTTTATAGTTATTTTATGAATTACCGGGTTAGTGGGTTCGGGTCCAGAAAAAATTCGGAATGAAATGAGACACTTAGTCCTATAATTAAAAATTTAAGATAGAAAAGTAGACCGGATATAGACCTATGTGTAAACAACCTCAGATTTGAATTTTGATGATTCTAATAGCTCTGTATGATGATTTTGGACTTAGGAGCGTGTCCGAAATATTATATGGAGGTCCGTAGTGGAATTAAGCTTGAAATGCCGAAAGTTAAATTTTTTTGGAAGTTTGACCGGGGGTTGACTTTTTGATAACGGGGTCGAAATCCGATTATGAAAATTTGAGTACCTCTGTTATGTTATTTATGACTTGTGCGAAAAATTTGAGGTAAATCGTACGTAATTTGGTAGGTTCCGGAGTCGTTTGTAGAAATTAGAAATTTCAAAGTTCATTAGACTTAAATTGCGGTGTAATTCATAGTTTTAGCGTTGTTTGAGGTGATTTGAGAGTTCGACTAAGTCCGTATGTTATTTTAGGACTTGTTGGTATATTTGGTCGAGGTCCCGAGGGGCTCGGGTAAGTTTTGGATGGTTAATGGATCATTTTTGGCCTTGGTGAGATTGCTAATATCTACTGCTGCATTTTTCTGATTTTCTCTTTCGCGTTCGCGAAGAGTGTTTTCTAAGTGTGAGGTTTTGTTCTTCGCGTCCGCAAAGGGGAGGACGCGAATGCGAAGGTATGGCCTGTGTGTGCATCGCGAATGCGTGAGAGGTGTCGCGTTCGCGAAGAGGAGTGAGGCTATTGGGGACCCCCGGGTCCTTGTTCTATGCATTCGTGAGGTGGCGTTCGCGTTCGCGAAGGTCTGAGCTGGTAAAGCTTCACGTTCGCAAAGCTGTGGTCGCGCTCGCGAAGGGTAAGATTTGCAAAGCTTCGCGTTCGCGAAGCCACGATCGCATTCGCGAAGGATTAAATTTGTGGGCAGTCGAGTTGTGCTTCGCGAACGTGAGAGACCTGTCGCGTTCGCAAAGAAGAGAGGTCTAGATAGAGAGTTTAAGTTCTAAAAATGGGACTTCGTCCCATTTTCAGTTTTTGACAGATTTGAGCTCGAGAAAAGGCAATTTTCGGGAGTTTTTCAAAGAAAACTACGGGGTAAGTGTTTTTAACTCAATATTGGTTAAATTACCCGAATCCATGGTTTCTTTTTATCATTTAATTGGCGAATTAAGTTGGAAAAGTTTGAAAACCCTCTTAGTTTAAATTGAAGATTTGAGGGTCGAGTTGGGATCGGATTTTGATAAAATTAGTATGGTTAGACTAGTGGTTAAATGGGCTTTCGGATTTTGTAACTTTTGTCGAGTTCCGAGATGTGGGCCCATGGGCGATGTTTGAGCTAAAATTCGGATTTTTATGGAAAATTAGCATTTTCTTATGAAGTTAAATCCAATAAATTTTATTGACTGAAACGAATTATTTATGACTAGATTCGAGGCATTCGGAGGCCGATTTGCGAGGCAAAGGCATAGTAGAGTAAAGAATTTCACGCTCTGAGGTAAGTAATAGTTTTAAATCTGGTCCTGAGTGTATTAAACCTCAGATTTTTGTATCATGTGATTATTTTGGAGGTGAACACATGATAGGTGACGGGCGTGTGGGCGTGCACCGAGAGGATTGTGACTTGGTCCGTCCCGGGAAACTGTAAAGTTGAATAATTTGTTGTTAGCTATATGCTCTCTATATGTTGATAAAACTTTGACTGTAAATCATGGTAGAAATCATGCTTAGGCTATGTGATAGTACTGTTGGGACCCACAGAGGTCATATACTTGTTGAATTGCCTGCTAAATGCTATATGTACTTAGTCACAGTTTTTACATGCACATTTTATCTCAGTCTCTGTTATTATTATTGATACATCATATCATTATTATTTGGGCTGATTTCATGATTAATGAGAGCCCGAGAGACTGGAGAGATTTATGACTGAGAAAGGCCGAGGGCCTGATTGTGAGATATTGATATCATAGCACGTGAGTTGTTCGTGCAGTATATGAGTTGTCCGTGCAGATCCTTATATTATACTATAGCACGTGAGTTGGTCGTGCAGCACATGAGTTGGCCGTGCAGCACGTGAGTTGGCCGTGCGGATCCAGATAGTTAAATTATGGCACGTGAGTTGTCCGTGCAGATTATAGCGCTTGGGCTGTAGGAGCCCCTCCGGAGTCTGTACACCCCCCAGTGAGCGCGGATACCCATTGAGAGTGAGTGATGAGGGCTGGGAGCCCAGGGAGTGATGAGGGCTGGGAGCCCAGTAAGTGATTGTTGTCCTAAGGGGTTGTACTTGATTTTCATTTGTTGTTGCACTTAGTTGTTATCTGTCATTATAGTGAAATATCTGAAAGATTGTTGATATACGGATTACATGAATAGGAACTGTATAAAAATTGATTTGACATTAAACTGCCAGATTTGATAGCATATCTATTCTTTGCTGAAATTACTGGAAATGAACCATAACTATGTAGCTCGTTACTATCTTTAGTTCCTTATCTATTACTGTTACTTGCTGAGTTGGTTGTACTCATACTACACCCTGCACTTCGTGTGCACATCCGGGTGTTCCCGGACATAGCGGGTAATGATCCTTTCACGCGGTTGATTTTTAGGAGATTTTGAGGTAGCTGCCGTGTTCCGTAGACCTTGTCTCTCATTCTCTATTTCTTTGTTTACTGTATTTGGTCTCAGACTATTATATACTACATTTTCCAAACTTGTATTCATATTATATGCTCATGTACTCAGTGACACCAGGTTTTGGGGAGTGTTTGTATTGTATTTAAATATTATATTTTTAACCTTAAAGAGAAGTTTTGGTTTACTGAGATTATCGGCTTGTCTAGTATCGAGATAGACGCCATCACGACAAGTTGGTATTTTGGGTCGTGACAAGTTGGTATCAGAGCCTAGGTTACATAGGTCTCACGAGTCATGAGCAAGTTTAGTAGAGTCTTGCGGATCGGTACGGAGACGTTTGTACTTATCTTTGAGAGGCTGCAGAACCCTTAGGAAAATTTCACTTTCTTGTATTCTGTCGTGATTCTCTCTCAGATGGTGAGGACACGTACTACCTGATCAGACGGTCAACCACCAGTGCCACCAGTTAGGGCCGTGGTAGAGGCCGGGGCCGAGGTAGAGATCGAGGTATAGCTCTTACCATAGTTGGAATAGCACCTGTAGTACCACCAGTTGTTCCAGCTCAGGAGCAGATTCCAGATATTGTTGAGCAGGCAGGATCAGCTCAGGCACAAGTTGTGCCAATTGAGATTGCATGCATTCAAGAGACTTTGGCCCAGATATTGGCAGCCTGCACTGGTCTTGCTTAGGTGGTTTCGGCTCAGGTCGCACCTGCCACTTCTCAGGCTGGGGGAGGTAGTCATACCCCCGTTTCCTGTACTCTAGACCAGGTAGTACAGGGACTTCAGATAACGGGGGCACTACCAGCCCAGTCGGTTGCAGCTGCTCATACCCTGGTAGTTCCTGTTATGGCAGATGATGAGCAGAGGAGACTTGAGAGATTTGAGAGTCTTCGACCTCCACCATTTAGTGGTACTGAGTCAGAGGATGCTCAGGATTTTCTGGATAGGTGTCAACGGATGCTTCGGACAGCGGGTATTTTGGAGACCAGTGGGGTCTTATTCATTACTTTTCAGTTTTCTGGGTCTGAACTCAGATGGTGGGAGACTTACGTGAGACGTAGGCCTATTGGCACAGCACCCCTTACTTGGCATCAGTTTTCCGTGGTATGTTTGGAGACGTTCGTACCTCAGTCCCGTAGAGAAGAGCTGTGCAGACAGTTTGAGCAGCTTCGCCAGGGTGATATGTCCGTGACGCAGTACGAGATGAGATTTTCTGAGTTGGCTCATCACACAGTCTAGTTCGTTCCAACTGATAGTGAGAGGATTAGGAGGTTCATTGATGGCCTCACATATCAGTTGTGAATACTTATGACTAGGGAGAGAGTATCTGGTGCTACTTTTGATGAGATAGTGGACATTGCTCGACAGATAGAGATGATTCGTAGCTAGGAACGTGGAGAAAGAGAGGCTAAGAGGCCTCGTGGTTTGGGTGATTACAACGGTGTTCCTTCAGGGGGCAGTTTCACCGTGGTAGGGGTCGTTCTTACAGACACGCTCAAATGGGTCGTCTAGCTCATCGTGGTGCATCAGCTAGCCATGGTTCTTACAATGCTCACTCAGGCCGGTCTTCATTCAGTGCACTACCAGCGCAGAGTTCTCATCATACCTCATCCGCACAGGCTTCTGCAGGTCATTCCTCGGGTTATCAGGAGCAGCAGTTCCGTCAAAGGAGGGGTTGTTTTGAGTGTAGAGAATTTGGTCATTTCAAGAAAGAGTGTCCTAGGCTGTTGAGTGGGGTTTCACAGAAGAGTTGTCGACTGACGGCACCGGCAGTTACACCACCCGCCCTGCCATCTTGGGGTGGGGTCCAGGCAGCTAGGGGTCGCCCAAGAGGGGGAGGCCAATCAGGAGGCGGGCAGGATCGATTCTATGCTTTTCCTGCCAGGTCAGATGCTATTGCCTTAGAGTCAGTGATCATAGGTATATTTTCAGTGTGCCACATATTCTATATTATTTGACCCTAGTTTCACTTATTCATATGTATCATCATATTTAGCTTATTATCTGGATATGCCCTGTGAGTCCTTAGTTTCACCTGTTTGTGTATCTACACCGGTGGGCAATATTATTACTGTGGATCGTATGCATCAGTCATGTGTGGTAACTATTAGGGAACTGGAGACTAGAGTTGATCTCTTATTACTCGATATGGTTGATTTCGATGTAATCCTGGGTATGGATTGGTTGTCTCTATGTTATGTTATTCGGGACTGTCACGCAAAAATCGTGACGGTGACGATGCCGGGGTTGCCAAAGGTTGAATGGAGGGGTTCTCTAGATCTTGTTCCTAGCAAGGTAATTTCTTATTTGAAGGCCCAACGTATGGTTGGAAAGGGATGCTTGTCATATTTGGCCTTTGTGAGAGATGTTGATGCAGATGCTCCTATTACTGATTCAGTACCGGTCGTGCGAGACTTTCCGGATGTATTTCCTGTAGACCTGCCGGGTATGCCACCCGACAGGGATATTGATTTCGGTATTGACTGTGTGTAGGGCACTCATCCTATTTCTATTCCTTCGTATCGTATGGCACCAGCTGAGTTAAAAGAATAGAAAGAGCAACTTTAGGAACTCCTTGAAAAGGGGTTTATTAGGCCTAGTGTGTCACCTTGGGGTGCACCGGTTCTGTTTGTGAAAAAGAAAGATGGTACTATGCGGATGTGCATTGATTAGAGGCAGTTGAACAAAGTTACAATCAAGAATAAATATCCATTGCTGTGTATTGATGATTTATTTGACCATCTTCAGGGAGCGAGGGTGTTCTCCAAAATTGATTTGAGGTCTCGGTATTACCAATTAAAAATTCGGGATTCAGATATTCTAAAGACAACATTCAAGACTCGTTATGGCCACTATGAATTTCTCGTGAGGTCTTTTCGGCTAACCAATACCCCAGCAACATATATGCATTTGATAAATATTGTATTTCATCCATAGCTTGATTTATTTGTCGTGGTATTCATTGATGATATTTTGGTGTACTCACGTAGCCAGGAGGAGCATGGACAACACCTGGGTATTGTATTACAAAGGCTGAGATAGGAGAAACTTTATACCAAATTCTCTAAGTGTGAGTTCTGGCTTAGTTCGGTGGCATTCTTGGGACATATGGTGTCCAATAAAGGTATTAAGGTGGATCCGAAGAAAATAGAGGCAGTTCAGAATTGGCCCAGACCATCCTCAATTACTGAGATTCGGAGTTTTCTCGGTTTGGCCGGTTATTATCGTCATTTCGTGGAGGGTTTCTCATCTATTGCATTGCCTATGACTAAATTGACCCAGAAAGGTGCTCCATTCAGGTGGTCGGATGAATGTGAAGAAAGCTTTCAGAAGCTAAAGAAAGCTTTGACTACAGCTCCAGTATTGGTATTGTCTACAGGTTCAGAGTCTTATACTGTGTATTGTGACGCGTCGCGTATTGGTCTCAGCGCAGTGCTGATGCAAGACAGTAGGGTGATTACCTATGTGTCCAGACAGCTAAAGGTACATGAAAAGAATTATCCAGTCCATGATCTTGAGTTAGCAGCTATTGTTCATGCCTTGAAATTTTGGCAGCATTACTTGTACGGTGTCCAGTGTGAGGTGTATACCAATCATTGGAGTCTACAATATTTGTTTAAACAGAAGGATCTTAACTTGCGATAGCGAAGGTGGTTGGCGTTGCTTAAAGATTATGATATCACCATTCTCTATCATCCCGGAAAGGCCAATGTGGTGGTCGATNCATCAGTCATGTGTGGTAACTATTAGGGAACTGGAGACTAGAGTTGATCTCTTATTACTCGATATGGTTGATTTCGATGTAATCCTGGGTATGGATTGGTTGTCTCTATGTTATGTTATTCGGGACTGTCACGCAAAAATCGTGACGGTGACGATGCCGGGGTTGCCAAAGGTTGAATGGAGGGGTTCTCTAGATCTTGTTCCTAGCAAGGTAATTTCTTATTTGAAGGCCCAACGTATGGTTGGAAAGGGATGCTTGTCATATTTGGCCTTTGTGAGAGATGTTNACTTTATCCTTGGAGGTTCAAGCCTTGGCTAATCAGTTTGTTAGATTGGATGTTTCCGAGCCGAATCGAGTTTTGGCCTGTATGGTTTCTCGATTTTCTTTATATGATCACATCAGAGAGCGCGAGTATGATGATCCATATCTGCTTGTCCTTAAGGACACGGTTCAGCACGGTGATGCCAAGGAATTCACTATTGGATATGACGGTGTATTACGGATGCAGGGCAAGCTATGTGTACCTAATGTATATGGTTTGCGTGAGCTGATTCTCCAGGAAGCTCACATTTTGCGGTACTCTATTCATTCAGGCGGCGCGAAAATGTATAAGGATTTGAGATAGCACTATTAGTGGAGGCGGATGAAGAAAGATATAGTTGGGTTTGTATCTCGGTGTTTAAATTGTCAACAGGTAAAATACGAGCACTAGAGACCAGGCGGATTGCTACAAAGACTTAAAATTCCGGAGTGGAAGTGGGAGCGTATTACCATGTACTTCGTAGTTGGACTCCCACGGACTTTGAGAAAGTTTGATGTTGTTTGGGTGATAGTAGATCGGTTGACCAAATCTGAGCATTTTATTCCAGTCGGTACTAATTATTCTTAGGAGCAGTTGGCTGGGATTTATATTCGCGAGATTGTTCGCCTACACGGTGTGCCAGTGTCCATTATTTCAGATCGGGGCACGCAGTTTACCTTACAGTTTTGGAGGGTAGTGCAGCGAGAATTGGGCACACAAGTTCAGTTGAGTACAATATTTCACCTTCATATGGGCGGACAGTCCGAGCACACTATTTAGATATTGGAGGATATGCTACGCGCTTGTGTCATTGATTTTGGGGGTTCTTGGGATCAATTTCTGCCACTCGCAGAGTTTACTTACAATAATAGCTACCAGTCAAGCAATTAGATGACTCCGTATGAAGCTTTATATGGGAAACGGTATCGGTCTCTGGTGGGTTGGTTTGATCTTGGTGAGGTTAGACTATTGGGTACTGACTTGGTTCAGGATGCTTTAGAGAAGGTCAAATTAATTCAGGAACGGCTTCGCACGGCACAGTCTAGACAGAAGAATTATGCCGACAGGAAGGTTCGTGATGTTGTTCACATGGTTGGGGAGAAGGTTCTTCTCAATATTTCACCCATGAACGGTGTGTTTAGGTTCGGGAAAAAAGGCAAGTTGAGCCCTCGGTATATTGGGCCTTTTGAGATACTTAAGAAAATTGGGGATGTGGCTTATGAACTTGCTTTGCCACCTAGTCTATCAGGTGTTCATTCAGTGTTCCATGTATCCATGCTCCGAAAGTATGTCGGGGATCCGTCTCACATTCTGGATTTCAGTTCTGTACAGTTGGACGGTAATTTGACTTATGTTGTGGAGCCGGTGGCTATTTTAGACCGGCAGGTTCGAAAGTTGAGGTCAAAGAACATAGCATCAGTGAAGGTGCAGTGGAGAGGCCAGCCAGTCGGAGAAGCTACTTGGGAGATTGAGCAGGAGATGCGGAGCAAATATCTACACTTATTTGTTGTTCCAAACCCGTTCGAGGACGAACGTTTGTTTAAGAGGGGGAGAATGTAACGACCCGGCCGGTCGTTTTGAGTATTATAATCTTGTTCTCCCATTTACTGCTCAATTTATGCTTTATAGTTATTTTATGACTTACCGGGTTAGTGAGTTCGGGTCCGAAAGGAATTCGGAGTGAAATGAGACACTTAGTCTTATAATTAAAAATTTAAGTTTAAAAAGTGGACTGGATATGGACCTATGTGTAAACAACCTAGGATTTGAATTTTGATGATGCCAATAGCTCTGTATGGTGATTTTGGGCTTAAGAGCGTGTCCGAAATATTATTTGGAGGTCCGTAGTGGAATTAGGCTTGAAATGCCGAAAGTTAAATTTTTTGGAAAGTTTAACCGGGGGGTTGACATTTTGATAACTGGGTCGAAATCTGATTCTGAAAATTTGAGTACCTCCGTTATGTCATTTATGACTTGTGCGCAAAATTTGAGGTAAATCGGACGTGATTTGGTAGGTTCCAGAGTCGTTTGTTGAAATTAGAATTTTCAAAGTTCATTAGGATTGAATTGGGGTATAATTCATGATTTTAGCGTTGTTTGAGGTAATTTGAGAGTTCGACTAAGTCCGTATGATATTTTAGGACATGTTGGTATATTTGGTTGAGGTCCCGAGGGGCTCGGGTAAGTTTTGGGTGGTTAACGGATCACTTTTGGCCTTGGTGAGATTGCTGATATATGCTGCTGCATTTTTCTGATTTTCTCTTTCGCGATCGCGAGTGGACCATCGCGTTCGTGAAGAGTGTTTTATGAGTGTGAGGTTTTGTTCTTCGCATCCGCAAAGGGGAGGACGCGAACGCAAAGGTATGGTCTGTGTGTGCATCGCGAACGCGTGAGAGGTATCGTGCTCACGAAGAGGAGTGAGGCTATTTGGGACCTCAGGTCCTTATTCTACGCGTTCACGAGGTGGCGGTCGCATACGCATTCACGAAGGTCTGAGCTGATAAAGCTTTGCATTCGCGAAGCCGTGGTCGTGTTCGCGAAGGGTAAGATTTGCAAAGCTTCACGTTCGCGAAGCCACGGTCGCGTTCGCTAAGGGTTAAATTTGTGGGCAATCAAGTTGTGCTTCACGAACGTGAGGGACCTGTCGCGTTCGTGAAGAAGAGAGGTCTGGACAGAGAGTTTAAGTTCTGAACAGTTTTTGACGGATTTGAGCTCGGGAACAAGCGAGTTTTGAGAGTTTTTCAAGGAAAACAACGGGGTAAGTGTTCTTAACTCAATATTGGTTAATTTACTCGAATCCACGGTTGTTTTTATCATTTAATTGGCGAATTAAGTTGAAAAAGTTTGAAAACCTTCTTAGTTTAAATTGAACATTTGAGGGTTGAGTTGGGGGTCGAATTTTGCTAAAATTGGCATGGTTAGACTCGTGGTTGAATGGGCTTTCGGATTTTGTAACTTTTGTTGAGTTTCGAGGCGTAGGCCCCACAGGAGAATTTTGAGCTAAAATTCAAATTTTTATGGAAAATTAGAATTTTCTTATGAAGTTAATTCCAATAAATTTTATTGACTTAAACGAATTATTTGTGACTAGATTCGAGGCATTCGGAGGCCGATTTGCGAGGCAAAGGCATAACAGAGTAAAGAATTTCACGCTCTGAGGTAAGTAACAGTTTTAAATCTGGTCCTGAGGGTATTAAACCCCGGATTTTGGTATCATGTAATGATTTTGGAGGTGAGCACATGCTAGGTGACAGGCTTGTGGACGTGCACCGAGAGGATTATGACTTGGTCCGTCCCGGAAAACTGTAAAGTTGAATAATTTGTTGTTAGCTATATGCTCTTGTGTTGATAGAAAATTGACTGTAAATCATATTAGAAATCATGCTTAGGCTATGTGATAGTATTGTTGGGACCCACAGAGGTCGCATACTTGTTAAATTGTCCGCTAAATGCTATATGTACTGAGTCTCAGTTTTTACTTGCATATTTTATCTTAGTCTCTCTTATTATTATTGATACATCATATCATTGTTGTTTGGGCTGATTTCATGATTAATGAGAGCCCGAGAGACTTGATAGATCTATGACTGAGAGAGGCTGAGGGCCTGATTGTGAGATATTGATATCATAGCACGTGAGTTATCCGTGCATCACGTGAGTTGTCCGTGCAGCACGTGAGTTGTCCGTGCAGCACGTGAGTTGGCCGTGCATATCCTTATATTATACTATAGCACGTGAGTTGGTCATGAAGAACGTGAGTTGGCCGTGCGGATCCTTATATTATACTATAGCACGTGAGTTGGTCGTGCGGATCCAGATATAAAGGCACGTGAGTTGGCCGTGCGGATCCAGATATAAAGGCACGTGAGTTGTCCATGCAGATTATAGCACTTGGGTCGTAGGAGCCCCTCCGGAGTCTGTACACCCTCAGTGAGCGCGGGTACCCATTGAGAGTGAGTGATGAGGGCTAGGAGCCTAGTGAGTGATTGTTGTCCTAAAAGGTTGTACTTGATTTTCATTTGTTGTTGCACTTAGTTGCTATCTGTCATTGTTGTGAAATCTCTGAAAGATTGCTGATATACGGATTACATGAACAAGAACTGTATAAAAATTGATTTGACATTAAACTGCTAGATTTGATAGCATGTCTATTCTTTGCTGGAATTACTGGAAATGAACCACAACTGTGTAGCTCGTTACTATCTTCAGTTCATTATTTATTATTGTTACTTGCTGAGTTGGGTGTACTCATACTACACCCTGCACTTCGTGTGCAGATCCAGGTGTTCCCGGACATAGCAGGTGTTGATCCTTTCGCGCGATTAATTTTCAGGAGATTTTGAGGTAGTTGCCGT
This sequence comes from Nicotiana otophora, assembly GCA_000715115.1. NCBI lineage: Eukaryota > Viridiplantae > Streptophyta > Magnoliopsida > Solanales > Solanaceae > Nicotiana > Nicotiana otophora. Next base: position 106,795 of record AWOL01S0007137.1, read on the forward strand.
ATTCCGGAGACCTTGTCTCTCCTTCTTTATCTCTTTGTTTACTATATTTGGTCTCAGACTATTATAGACTATATTTTTCAGACTTGTATTCATATTAGATATTCATGTACTCAGTGACACCAGATTTTGGGGAGTGTTTGTATTGTATTTAAATATTATATATTTTCAACCTTAAAGAGAAGTTTTGGTTTATTGAGATTATCAGCTTGCCTAGTATCGAGATAGGCGTCATCACGACAGTTTGGGATTTTGGGTCGTGACACAAAGTCAAATCAAATACCAAACGTTCAAGATCAAGGCTACTTGATCGTGACAGAATCGATATTCGTAGCGACTATCAAGGTGTTCACGACGGATTAATCAATTCAAGATCAAGATCAAACTCAAAGGCCCTTGAATTTATTTACTGTTGGAAAAAAGAATTAGAGAAATCATAGAGATTGTAACGCTCATATTATTCAAAATAAAATACTACTACGGTTGTTGCGATAAAAAAAAAAGAAAATTTAAAACCCTCCATAAAAGGACCCAAAAAAAGGAAAAGAGAAGAAAAAGAAAGAAAGATAGAGATAAATGGGATATTATAGTTTTTCTTTTTCTTTTTTGTTGTGGGGTTGGGTTGTATTTCCATACTTCAATTTGTAAGTTTGTTGTAACAGGAAGAAAGAAAATCATAACTTCATTGGAAACTTTGGAATTATTTTGGATCCCTTTATTCATAAATATTTTTTCCTTTCTTTTCAAAAAATAATTCACAAATGTGTTTGTCCATGAAATTTTGTAATTTTTTGGAAAGTTTTGAAAATGAGTTTTTCAAAAGACTAGTTTTTCAAAATTTTCGGAAAAACTTTTTTTCCACTCACAAAACTGTAACCTTTTTTTCAAATGAGATGCATGTCCAAACATAATGTAAAATTTCAAATACTATAATTTTCAACTTAACTCCAAATAATATTTTTTTCTCTGTTCATGTCCAAACGCCTACTTAGAGTTTTGGTCAACAGGAATTTTTTCGCATTTTCTCCTCCGAAAAGCAAGTCTTAAGAGGACAGCACTTGCAATGGCTTTCAAAAAGATTTTTTTTATAATCCAGGTATAGGTAAATATATTTTATCATCCAAATAAAGTTAATTAATATACTTTCTTTAATTTGTGATTGTTAAAATTAAATATTTGACATGTTAAACACATGATGGAGTACAATTTTCTCATTGGGAACACTATTCTTCAAAACCCAAACAGAAAAACAAAAGGCATACACTTTTTGCAGTATTGATTATTTATCATTCTGCAATTTGCACGGTAAACATATTATTTGTTTATTATATCATTATTTGATTTTTATAGTAAAACTATGGAAAAGGAGAAATCATGCAGTTGTCATGGTCTTGAAAGTATGTAAATTGATTTAATATTGTAAAAAATGTAATAATTTGCTAATTTCAAAGATTATCTGCTTATTATACATTCGAGTTCAAAATCAAAATATAAAAAGAACTTTACGACTCTGTTTTCAAGCCCCAAATAAATAGCACAGGTCAGATGAAAAATATAAATAAAAAATAAGGTATTGACATAAGTGAAAAGGGCTTTAGAAGCTTGCTTCACTCCATAAATCTCTCTTTCACAATCACTTTTGTTGAGTTCCATGTCAAAGAGAAAATAAAATATTCCCAAGTAAGTAATTAGTTACAATCTGAGTAACAAAGCATGAATAAAGATTGTGAGTTCAGTTTTCTAGTTTCTAGTAATATATGGAAAGACTGTGATCATAGGATTTTTTAAATTGAGATTTTAGAGTAATATTTGAGTTAATTGCCAAATAAAGTAGAAAAGCAACTGAAAGAAAAAGGAGAGAAAACATGCATTTTTTAACTGGAAATTTGAAGGGAAAAACTACGTCGTAGCTACCTCGTTGTTAAATTATTTCTGCCTTGAAAAGTAAAAAGACTATTTGAAGTCGAGATAAATATGAAAAAGAGTATTTGGAAAATTGAAGATATGAAACGGATATGTGTTTCAGTTGGAAACAAGTTAATGATTATGTGACTAAAAATTATTACATCATTGTTTTTAATAATATACAGTTATGCGTTTCTATAACTGATGGATTTTTAAGCTTAAATGTAGTTTAAAAGAGGATGAATGGGAAATGGAGGGAAATTAAAAATATTTGAATTTTCCTCCTTGACAAAGGTACATTGTCCCGTATTGGAAGAGGAAAAAGTTTTGATGGGTATATATACAATTGCACTTCTTCTAGCTCTTAAGGAGTTAAGAAGAAGGCAAGCCTCGAGCCGTCGTCGCTCGGTTTGGCTTTGGTCAAACGATTGATTGATTAATTTTTTAGACCAAATTTACGCTTTTTGTAAAAGGCATTTACAATATGGGCGAAACAATTTGCACCTCTTCGGATTTGAATAGTTGCACATCTTAAGTTTTGAAGAGTTGCACTTCTTCAGTTTGAGCTCAACATTGGCTATAAATACCAGTCCATTCTCTCAGATTTTTCATACGAATTTCTGACTTCTCCTCCTTTCTTCTGCATTGTTTTAACTACAAACACTGTGAATTCAATGGGATCGGATTAAATTCTGTTTCTTTTACATTTCTGTTTATATGTTATTTTATTTTCTCCATAATTATTTTACAAATACAGTTTAATAACAATAACTACATGCTCATATAGCACCATTCATTATAAAAATCATATTTTTCTCGAAACCGACTTCTTATGTTATATTTTACCTATGTATAACAACTTTTTTACCTATAAAAATAATATTCATCTTTATAGCAGTACACTCGTTATAAATTTACTCCTCTATAACATCCATATAAAATCTCTAATAAGATCACCAATAATAAGTTTAAAGATTTTGACCTCAACCTAATGCTACTTTGACCGAGATAGAAGATTCAACTGTTAACCTCTTAGATTGCCTTCAATGGAAAGCTACTATTAGTTGTTGCTAAAAGTTTGGACACAAATCTTCGTTAATTCAAGCATTATATTGTTAGCAAGAAACTGTAATCTACGGAACAAGCTATAATTATAGAGTTTTTTCATCAATCTTGAAATAATTTAATCTTCTAGTAGCTTTAAAATATATGTTTTAGAGTTTAAATCTTTGTACATTTATTACTAATTTATTAATAATATACTAGCTTTCTTTAATATTTAATTAGTAAAATTTATATATCTTTTGAGTATTTAGTTTTGAATATTTTTTTTTTTTATCTTTTATGTGTAACACTAATCGAATTTATTTTTGAATAATTTTTGTTTATAACAACCAAAATATATTTAAACGTCAAATATTGTTATATCTATATAACAATTATTTATTATAAAAATAAAAAAATATCATAACAAATGATGTTGTTATAAAAAAGTTTAACCGTACTCTTTATACAATTTTTTTTATTTTATCAATAGTTCAAATATTAAGATTCAGTATTCCAAACGGTAACAAGAATTTAGGCGATGGAATCTTCCTGTGCCATTCTAAATCTGAAAATTTATTTATTTCTCATTATATGACATTTATGGAGTTCTAGAATTTACTATTTTTACCATCTTGACGTACCCATTACTCCAGTTGGTATCTAAGTTGTTCGGACTTGGGTGTGGGTGTTTGATACGGGTGCGAATCTAGAGATTAGATCTTTCATAATCTAAATTTAAAGATCCGGGGTATAGATCCATGTACAGATACGGGTGCGAGAATTCGGCTAAAAATAATTCATTTATTTTAAAACAAAGTTATAAAAATATGTCTAGATTATGAGACATTATGTGGAAAACTTACAAGGTATTCCGAGAAGGAGAAAATATTGAACAAGAATAGAATTTTAGAAGGAGATAAAAGTAAAAGGACTGACATAAAAATTTATATATACAAGGTATTTTATTTTTTTCCATATTACCTTAGCTTTTGATTTGTTTTCAAAATTATTGTATCTGTCTTCTCCGTTGATTTTGGTTAAAGTACCCAAAATCGATTGATTAGATCCGACACGAATCCCACACTCACATCGTGTCGATATGGGTGCGACACTAAAAGTGCTCGATATGGGTGCGACACTAAAAGTGAAGAGTCCGAGCAACTTAGGTCGGTATCACACGGTACCATTGTCGCTATTAAACGACACATTAAAATTATTTCTGTTATTAGATCATTAATTATTAATTAATAAAATTTCAACTGAAAATACCGAAAAACCCCTCCAAAGAAAAGTCAAACTTCTCTTTGATTTTCTCTATAAAACAGTATCCTAATAGGCTATCACCACCTTCAACTTATCAACAAGATTCCATTGAATCTCTCCTCCTTCTTCTGCCTTAACCCCCACCCCCCACCCTACCCAAAAACCACGGGCCGTCATGGCTTGTGAAGTGAACCAACTGGCTCCATTCCTCGGACCCAACACCACCGACGCCGTAGCCGCCGCCACTTATATCTGTAGCCAATTTTCCGATGTATCCAACAAGTTTGTTGATACCGGCTACGCTATCGACTCGACTTATCTCCTCTTCTCGGCTTACCTTGTTTTTTCCATGCAGCTCGGCTTCGCTATGCTCTGCGCGGGCTCTGTCCGCGCAAAGAATACAATGAACATCATGCTTACTAATGTTCTTGACGCTGCGGCTGGTGGGCTTTTTTACTATCTTTTCGGCTTCGCTTTCGCTTGGGGCGGGCCGTCTAACGGCTTCATTGGGCGTCACTTCTTTGGGCTTAAAGAGATCCCTTCTACTTCTTTTGATTACAGTAATTTTCTGTACCAATGGGCTTTTGCTATAGCCGCCGCTGGGATAACTAGCGGCTCTATAGCCGAGAGGACTCAGTTTGTGGCTTATTTGATTTACTCTTCTTTTCTTACCGGCTTTGTTTACCCGGTTGTTTCTCATTGGTTTTGGGCCCCGGATGGGTGGGCCAGCCCGACTAATTCAAATTTGTTATTCGAGTCTGGTGTTATCGACTTTGCCGGGTCGGGTGTGGTTCATATGGTGGGTGGGATAGCCGGGTTTTATGGGGCTTTTATTGAAGGTCCGAGAATCGGGCGGTTCGATCATGGGGGTCGGTCCGTTGCGCTCCGTGGGCATAGCGCTTCGCTTGTGGTTCTAGGTACCTTTTTGTTGTGGTTCGGATGGTACGGGTTTAACCCGGGTTCATTTAATAAGATTCTAGTCACTTATGGTACAAGTGGAGGGTATTATGGTCAATGGAGCGCTGTGGGCCGTACCGCGGTGACCACCACCTTAGCGGGTTGCACCGCGGCCCTAACCACGCTCTTCGGTAAGAGGATTCTTTCGGGTCATTGGAACGTGACGGATGTGTGTAACGGACTATTAGGCGGATTTGCAGCAATCACGGCCGGGTGCTCCGTGGTGGAGCCGTGGGCCGCGATCATTTGCGGTTTTGTGGCGGCTTTAGTTTTAATCGGTTGTAACAAGTTAGCGGAGATATTCAAGTATGATGATCCACTTGAAGCAGCACAACTTCATGGTGGTTGTGGTGCATGGGGTATAATTTTCACTGCCTTATTTGCTAAAGGGAGCTATGTGGATCAAGTTTACCCGGGTAAACCGGGTCGACCTCACGGGTTATTCATGGGTGGTGGAGGAAAGCTACTCGGGGCACATATAATCCAGATTCTTGTGATATTCGGGTGGGTCACGGCTACAATGGGTCCACTTTTCTATATTCTTCATAAGTTCAAACTTCTTCGGATCTCTTCTGAGGATGAGATGGCGGGTATGGATCTGACCCGACATGGTGGATTTGCTTATTACCATGATGAAGATCTCAAACATGGAACGCAAATGAGAAGAATTGAACCAACAAGCTCAAGTTAGAAAAAATATCTTTAATTTCCCTATGTTTACTTTGAACTTTCTATTATTTCTTCTTCAATTTGTTTTAGAAAATTAAATTAGGTGTGTAAGTGAGAAAAAGGAAAAAGAAAAAAAGGAAGGTTGGGTTTTTGAGGGTATATGGGTGGTTGTCATTGAAGATAATGTGAACATGGACTATATTTATTATTTCTGACTATATGCATTTCCTATGTACATATATATTTCCTCTTTATTTAAGTCTTGAACATTATTGTGGAACCGTCAAACTTGACTTCTCTGTTTAATTGACTTTCTTAGCACGTAAATTTGATTGGAATTTGAAAAATAGTTTGTGAAGTTGTATTATAAATGTTAAAATTGTGTTTAAAGGTGCAATTTATTTGAAGAAAAGTTAAAATTTTATGAGTCGAAAAAAATATTTTACCCAAAAACTATCCTAAATTAGTTTTGGAAACTTGATGATTTTTGAAATTTTCCCCCCAAAACATAATCGTATTTCATAAACAAATAATATTTTTAATTGTTTTTGATAAAATGAAAGTCAAAATTTATGTTCAAATAGGAGCTTCTATTGGTTTTCATTTGCTAAGTCTTTGCGAGTAAAATTATCAGTCTGTGTGGTACTGGTGAAATAGCTCAGCTTGTTCTAATATTACTGCTATAAAAAAACGTTTATTTATAATCTTGAGAATTTTCAAAATTTTATTAACATCATTGTTTACAAATTTACTTTTTCTTCTTTCATTTTTTGTCGTTTTGATTTTTTTCTCCGTCCTCTTTTTTTGTACTTTCTGGTCATTGCGATTTCATTGATAAGGACTGCAAATGTGTCCAAGTTAAGAGGATGTAAACAAAAACAGTGTTTAGTTAAATCAATCTCACATAAATTAATGTCTTTGTCACAGATCCTTAGGGGTCATTTGGTACGTGTGGAACCACGAATAATAATTCTGGATAATATTATTTATTTCGTGATTAAATTTTTAATTTGAAATTAACAATTTCAGGACTAATTAGTTCCACAATTGCATACGATTTTATCCCATATTGAGTGTGGGTTAGTAATCCCGAGATTAATTTATTCTAACGTGAACATTAAAATGAGAAAGATATCTTATCAAAGGCAAGATGAGTTAACTACATGTACAGGTTGATGTTGGGTTAAAATGCTATACCTTTAGGACATTACTCGTCCTATATTTTGTTGGTTTAGTGATTTATGGTGCGATATTTGAGGTAAATTATGTTGTTTTATATGTAAGAACATCCAAAGAAGCAGTCGAATAAAAGTTGCACAAAAAGAGGACAAAAATGTAAGAAAAGAGCACAAGCATCAAGTACCCAAGCCGTGCTACAGACCAGGCTTCGCGAGATCTATAGCCATGTTGACTACGCTATAGACCAGGCTTCGTGAGGTTTATAGCTAGGTTGACCGCGCTATAGACCAGGCTTCGCGAGGTTTATAGTCAGGTTGACCGCGCTATAGACCAGGCTTTGCGATGTCTATAGCTAGCTTGACCGCGCTATAGACCAGGCTTCGCGAGGTCTATAGCCAGCTTGACTGCGCTANGTTAAAATGCTATACCTTTAGGACATTACTCGTCCTATATTTTGTTGGTTTAGTGATTTATGGTGCGATATTTGAGGTAAATTATGTTGTTTTATATGTAAGAACATCCAAAGAAGCAGTCGAATAAAAGTTGCACAAAAAGAGGACAAAAATGTAAGAAAAGAGCACAAGCATCAAGTACCCAAGCCGTGCTACAGACCAGGCTTCGCGAGATCTATAGCCATGTTGACTACGCTATAGACCAGGCTTCGTGAGGTTTATAGCTAGGTTGACCGCGCTATAGACCAGGCTTCGCGAGGTTTATAGTCAGGTTGACCGCGCTATAGACCAGGCTTTGCGATGTCTATAGCTAGCTTGACCGCGCTATAGACCAGGCTTCGCGAGGTCTATAGCCAGCTTGACCGCGCTATAGATCAGGCCTCGTGAGGTCTATACCCAACTTGACTGCGCTACAGACTAGGCTTCGCGAGGTCTATACCCAGGTGATTAAAAGTCTCGGATTAAAAGACTCCAACTCGGATTTGGACTGGAGAATTTCGGCCCTAACATATAAATATTTCCCAAATGAGTTAATCTAGGGTGGGACACTATCTTTGAAGAAGTAAAGGCTGCAGAGCACAGTGGAGCAAGAATCAACCGACAATTCCCTTCGTTTATCTCTGTACTTTGTAGTTTAATGTCTTTAAATTTCATGATGATTGTTGATATATTTATAGGTAGCTAAACTTTTTGATCTAGGGTTTGATGGAAACTATTGGACGATGATTTTTTACTACGTTTAATATAGATTTGCCTTTGATTTTTCTATACTTGTTCAACTACGTTTATATTATGCTTGATTGAAGAACTCTCAATCGATTGTGCCTATTTAGTGTGTATTGCTTGGAAATGGTATATATTTAGGTAATTTTGAAAAATATCATTCCTAATGTATGTGAGGAATCAATACGGAGGGTTTAAAGGTGGGATTAGGAATAACGAAGCCTTGGTGCGATCATAGTGAGCGGTGAATTAGAGCTAGCTAGCGTAGTTCGAAAGAATACATCTAGTAAATAATGGTAGTTACTCGGAAAAGAATTAAGACACCCAAAGTACTCACGATCGATGGAGAATACTTAGGCGAATTTATCGGAAACGTTGCCGGGAGGATTCCGACAATAGGGGAAATCATAACCCTAGACTTTTTCAAATCTTTTCCACAACATTACCTTTATTAGTTATAAATTATTGCATTTTAATTATTTTGCTCTTAGTTTGTAAACATTCAAATAGTTATTTAATATTTCTGAAGGTTGAATACTTGAATTCGTGCGAAACTAGTGGTTGTAATTAGTAGGTTAATTCCTTGTGGGATTCGACACCGGACTTGTAAACCATATTATATTTGCAACGACCGTTTTACCTCTTAGGAGGCATAGTTGGGCATGATCAAATTTTGGCGTCGTTGCCGTGGAATTAACGGTGTTATTAATTACGGCGAAAAGAATTGTTAGAATTTGTAGTTTATTCAGCTTTCTCGAATTGACATTCATTATATTGAAACTCTAATATTTTTAGTCTTGTGTGTTACAGGTGCATGCCTAGAAACTCCTCAAGAACTGGTCAATTGTTTGAAGCATTATCTGATCCTGAGAAAGCTTTCAAGGCATTTAATCGTGCAAACAAGAAGGACAAATGACAACAGAACTCAACAGAACGAATCGAACTAGATATGGGTGACGTAATAGACAATCCAAACAATAGAAACAATAGGAATGACCCGAACAATTAGGGTGTGGCACCTCTTGTGCCAAAAGCGGCCTTGTATGATTAGGCACAACTCACAGCTGACAATTTGGCAACCGCAATTGCAGTCCCTCAGATACAAACAGAGTTATTTCAAATCACAAACAGCATGCTACATCTACTGCAGAACAAGGGACTATTTTTTGGGGCATACATTGAAGATCCACAGCAGCATCTGAAAAACGTTTTATCAATTTGTGTCACTCAAAGGCAACCGAATGTGACACCGGAAGCAATCAGACTGTTATTGTTTCCATTCTTGGTGACTGGGGAAGCTCAGACTTGGCTCAATTCGCTTCCCACAAACTCCATCACCACTTGGGAGGAATTAGTCAAGGAGTTTTTGAAAATATTCTACCCACCCAATAAAACTGCCAAGCAAGTTGATGAGATATTGAGCTTCAGGCAGAAACCAACTGAAACACTACAAGAAACGTAGGAAAGGTTCAAAGGGATGCTAGTTAAGTGTCCACATCATGGCATTCCAGATCAGATATTGGGACAAAGGTTTTACATGAGATTGGCAGATAACTTGAAGGCCAACGTTGATGCTTCAGCAGGTAGAGCATTTTTGAGCAAATCATTTAGAGAGTGTAAGGTCATGCTCGATAAAATGGCTTAAAACTCAGGATGGATGACAAGAGACACTACAATCACCTCTGTAGTTCACTCAGTAGCTTTGGACCCAAACGACCCCATAGCCGAGAATATGGCCACGCTGATGACGCAAATGAGTATCCTCACCAAAAAGATTGATGAATCAGGCCAGAAGCAGGTACATATTGTTGACACAACTAATGGCGGTTTATGTACACTATGCATTAACCAACCATATGTGTGTTCATGGAGTAGTGAACATGAAAGTGACAATCAAAGCTACCAAGAGAATATGAAATATGTCGGCAATTATGGAGGCCAGAGGCAAGGTGGTCAGAATTGGGGTCAGCAGAATCAGTAGTATAGATCAGCACAACAACGTTACAATAACAACAACAATCCTGGAGTTATGCGGCCACAGAGTCAAGTCGTGCCTTACCAAAGGCAACAGGGATACAATCAGCAAAATCAGCAGCTGGCTTATCAACAGCCTCAACAATAACAGATAGTAAGACAAGATGATGGTTGTCTGAAATTAAAGGAATACTGCAACAACTGATTGGATCTAATGGAAAAATACAAGAGAAGGTTGAAGCACATGACTCGGCGATAAAAGGCATTGAGATTCAATTAGGGCAGATATCTATGGCTCTGAAAAATTGCCCCCAATGGACTTTACCTGCAGACACACATGGCAATTCGAAAGAGCAGGTCCCGAATCAGCTGATGGCGGTGAGTTTGAGAAATGGTAGAGATCTTGACCTAGAGTAAGAAATTGTTCGCGAAAGCCGACCAACTAAGATACTCATGCCAGTTCCAATTGAAGTAGATAAGTCAACTGAATTAACAGAAGTACGAATCCAACAAGCCTAGGAGGAAATAAACAAGGAAAAAGAGGTTGCAAAGGAGACTGAAAAAGTGCAAGAGAAGGCAGTAGAAAAAGTGCCTGAGCAGGATCGAACTCAAGTCACAGGAAAGAAGCGACCGCCAGCACCCTTCCCGTAGAGGTTGGCTAAATATCAGAAGGATGAGCATTATAAGAAATTCATGGAAATGCTGAAGCAGATTCAAGTGAACATTCCACTGATTGATGCCTTGAGGGAGATGCCTGGTTATGTAAAAATGATGAAGGACCTGATGTTTCGCAATTTCGACTTTCAAGACTTGGCAACTATTACTCTAACTCAGACCTGTAGTGTTGTCGTGATGAGACCCATAGCTGAGAAGCTAGCCGACCCAGGGAGTTTCACAATCCCATGCAGAATAGGCAGCTATGCTTTTGCTAAAGCATTATGTGATTTGGGGGCAAGCATAAACTTGATTCCATTAGCTATCTATAAAAGGTTAGGCATTGGAAGAGCAAGACCCACATCAATGTTACTACAGCTAGTCGACCGAACGGTGAAGAGGTCATCAGGTATACTTGATGATGTACTTGTGCAAGTTGGAAAGTTTGTGTTTCCCACAGATTTTGTCATTCTGGACTTCCGGGTTGACGAGGAGATTCCCATAATTTTGGGACGGCCATTCTTGTCCACTTGGAGAGCTCTGATTGATTGTGAAACTAGGGAGCTAAAGATGAGACTGAATGATGAAGAGATAACATTCAATGTGCAGAAGTTTATGCGGCGACCCAGTGAGTTTGCTAACTGCTCTCTTTGATAGAAGCCATGGATGTGATTTTGGAGGAGGAAGACGAGGCACTGAATGCAAAAGACCCCCTACCAGCTTTCCTGATGAACCTAGAAGAGGTAGATGGCAAGAATTTGGCGTAGTGGGTGTTGTCCCTTGAAGTCCAAGGGTACTGGAAAAGAGAGCTCGAATTCGAGCCTTTACACTTAGAAAAAAGGAAGACCCCTCCAGCTAAGCCATCAATCGAAGAGCCACCACAGTTGGATCTGAAACCCTTGCCATCCCACCTTAGGTATGCTTTCTTGGGACCTAGTTCGACATTGCATGTTATTATCTCATCCTGTTTGGTAGATGTGCAGGTAGAATAACTTTTGCAGGTTCTACAAGAGTGCAAGACTATAATTGGATGAAATATTATAGACATAAAGGGTATCAGTCCAACGTTTTGTATGCATAAGATTCTACTGGAAGTCGTGTGACTTATAGCGCGCTTGAGCTCGCGTTGAGCCTGGCGCCGTGCGACCTATAGCCCGCTTGAGCTCGTTGCATGCCTCATGTTACAGTTCTGTCGCGAGGTCAGGTAAGTTGTGAATTGTTTTTTCTTTTTAATCCCCACCGGTTTAAAACACTACACACACACACAACTTTATTAAAACAAAACACTACAAGCCCTAACCCCCATCTCAAAACAAAAACACAAACTCCGTTAAACACACACACACACAAAAACTCCATTGCCCGCCAAATTTACCCACTCCTTCACTCACTAGCAACATCAATTGAAGAGCAATTTCCCCTCATAACCGTCTAAGGTATGGTTTCTAACTCCTTTCTTTGTCAAATTTTGAATTGTGGAAAGTAATGAAATTGGATAACTTTTGGGGTTGTTCTTCATAGTAACAATGCGCTTGTTTGTCCTAACCCCATAAACCCTATAGGAATGGTATTGTTATTGTGTAAAAAAGTGGGAGCACGGAATTCCCAAGCCGATTTGGGAGGGTGAGATAATCCCTCATTCCTACAAGCACTTCCATGGCACTAGTGCATGCTAAGTGTTTGTCAAAATGCCTCAAATGCATTCTTTGTCCCCAGTGGAGCCCGAGTCTACGGGATTGTAATAATAGTGCTATGTAGCCTTGTACCACTTGAAATTTTAAGTGTGGGATGGCTCACCGGTAGCCATATGCGTCGCAATTATAGTAGACATCATTGTGTCATTGCTTGATTCTCTTGCTAAAATATAGAGGTGAAGTCTGAGTAGCCTCACAAATTGTTGAAGATCACGTGATGAACTCTTAAGTGTTGGGTCGCAATACCATGTTTTGAAATGATTCAATACTTCCACTAGTGACTAATGTCAACTTATGTAGGTACGAATATGCCTCCTAAGAAGGACAACGGTAAAGGCAAGGGCAAAGCCACTACTCCCACCAAAGCTAAGGCTTCCTCCGCACCTCCGCCGAAAAAGAGGAGAGGATGGGAAGCTACTTTAAGCCAGGTTGAGGGGTTGTAAGTAGTTGAGGCTATAGCAGCCTCACGCCCACAGCCGGCGGAACAATGAGAATTTGGACTTAAGAGTATACCCACATTTGCCAAGGACTGGTACAAGCTTTGTCAACCGAAACATATGCACTCTAAGTCGGCCATTCATGAGTGCCGCCTAAAAGCTAAGTATCACTCAATTTGGAAGGGTATTCATGATCTTGGATTGAGCTACGTGTTTGGAAACACTGGGATATCAATGTAAACCTTTTCCGTGAATTTTACGTCGGATATGATCCGAATGATCCTGAGAAGCTGGTGCATATTCTGGGGAGGTTAATTGACTTTTCTGCATCATCTATATGCAATTACTTGGGAGCCCTGGATAACTTCATTACCTATCATGCCCCGAACTCGGGGAGGCAGCCTATTAGATTTTCTTCTACCCAAACTCATCCATGAATTAAGAAAATACATATTTTCGTTAATCAAACAATAAAGTGATCATTTCTGCAATATCAATTTCTTACCATTAGTTACTTCATTTTAAAGTCTCAAACTTCACACACATTTTTTATAGTCTGAAGTGGGAATAGTAATTCAAACACAACATAACTAGTTTGACTTCTCTAGCATCAATATACAACCCACGTTGTGTCTACGGAGCCTCTATAGATACAAAAGAGCACTATGATAATGCCGGAAACAAGGCCCAAGCTATACTTCAAACACAATACACAAGGAATAAAAGATACATGACCCCGAAATAAAGTGGGGCTCACAAAGCATGTTGGGAAGAGAGTGTACCGCTATCACTGATCAGTATTTCCTGTTGTGGAACCACATATATCCATTGAAGATGTAGTGCCCCCGACAAAAGGGACGTTAGTACATATAGAATAGTACTAGTATGAATGACAAAACACTCTCTCAATAGAATGATAAATAATATGAGCAAGTACAATCATAATATCAGTGAAGCCTCAAACAACATCAAACCTCAAATTAGGATCAAGACAATGCTCAAAAAGAAAAATCATATTTTAAGTTGGGAGGTCTTTAGTACCAACTGCCACCATTCACGATTCCAATATTCACAATACCAATACCACCGTAGTTTTAACACGGAGTCCGATCATGACTCGATCGGCTAGGCCATATCATTAGAGACATCAACCACAATCATAATTTCCAGCACAATCACCACCATGTGTGCGGCATGGCGTCCGATCACGACCCGATCGACTAGGCCATCTCATTCGAGACATCAACCTTTTTATACCAATCACCTCATTTCATACTTCTTTCACATCTTTTCATATCAGTGGCACTAGTTGCCACAACTATAAAATTATTATTGGCGCATCGACCATATTTAATAATTCATACTCACCTTTTTCACTTTCAAACATCATCATCATCATCATCATCCACAATAATGTATTCCAAATCAATGTTTCTAGTACACATGTGAGCAATTAAGAGTCTTAGGCACATAGAGGTTTTTTCACAAAATTTGGCATAATAGCCTTCGTTTGAGCTTGACTTGAAATCGCAACATTATTAATGCACATCCCATACTTTGAACATATTCCCAATGATAACATAACATGATAGAAGCATTTTAGGATACATATTGAACATATATCTTTCAACACAAGCTTATTCGGAATAGCAAATTTTATAATTTACAACTTGAAACTTTCAAGGATAATGTGGGATTTAATCCTAAGAGTAGAGTTTAGCCAATATACCTCAATAGAGCTTCCTTAAACTCTAAAATATTCCGGAATTCTTAGCAACTTCAATCTATTTGAGAAATATAAAAAATTGAACCAAAATTAGGAAAATGATCATGGTTCTAGATCATTTGAGCATTTTATCAAACACTAGGTGTGCATTAAGGTTTCAAGGTCCTTTTATGGAGAATTTCATCATCACACAATACATTCTTTACCATTTTTAGCTCAGCAATCCTCTTACACCCTTTGATAACATATGCATGCTAAATAACCAACTCTCATACCCAAGAATCGTCTTACTAATTTCCCATTTCTAGTTAACTTTCGAAATGAAGGGTTAGCGTATACAATCTTACCTCTAGGATGAAGGCCTTGTGAGTTTTCCTTGTGAATTTCCCCAAATCTTGAGCAAAGATTGATGAAAATTAACCTATGGTTTCCTCTCTCTCTCTCTCTCTCTCTCTCTCTCTCTCTCTCTCTCTCTCT
>AWOL01S0007139.1:0-83520 GCA_000715115.1 Nicotiana otophora
AGGGTGGAGGGTCGTTCATCTTCAAAGCTGACTGCTATAAATATGTGCAGCAGCTATTGAAGAGACACACCACACCAAAACTGAAAACGCTCAACTTTGGCTATACATTGCACTCCTTCCTCTCAGCATTTCCATACGATTTTCTGAGTTTCTACTCCTTTGTTCTGCATTGTTTTAACTTCAAACAAAGTAATTGTAAGTGTGATTTGCTACCGAACTTTGTGTTCGCTGAAACACTAGATTTGAAGTACTGCTACACCAGTGTGTGATTCGTTCTATCCTGGGAGGAAATAATCCATAACCTTGTGTATTAGGAGGGGATTAAATTCTTTAAGGAAATACTGTGAATTCAGTGGGCTCGAATTAATTACTATTTTATTACGATAACTTATATTTTCCAGAATTAGTTTTTACAAATACAGCAATATTGGCGGGACTAACAGTATGTATATAAACCTTACCCCTAACCTGGGGTAGAGAGGCTGTTTCCGATAGACCCTCGGCTTCCACCTTCCAAGAACTCCCCACCTTGCTCTTGGGGTGACTCGAACTCACAACCGCTTGCTTGGAAGTGGATGGTGCTTACCACTAGACCAACCTGTTGCGGAAGCCAAATATATATAGTGTGAATGAGTCATAACTACTATACCAAAAATTATGACAACCACTAAATAATAAATAATACAATAAGACAACAATAAAAGAACACCAGAATTTACGAGGTTCGGCCAATTTTGTCTACTTCCTCGGACACAATCAATATTTTATTCCACTCCAAAATTACAAGTGAAATAATACTAAAGAGAGAAGATACAAATGCCTTAAGAAGATAAAAAAGGCAAATGAGAGGTGTATCTAAATCCTAAACATTAGGCCTCCTTTTATAGGGTGAAATTCCCATTCAAAATTGTCATCCACCGATGTGGGACTTTTGACAATTTCAACAAATCTCCACCTTGGCAAAATTCCACATCTTCAATTTTCTCTCAATAACAAATTTTGGTTGTGTCTTCATCTTCAATCTTTAGTGTTCAACAATGTTGATCAAATCCAAACAATGTTGAAACTTGACCGCAGTCACCACCTTTGTCAGCATATCAGCAGGGTTCTCCGTTATATGAATTTTCTTCACCGTGACTCCACCTTCTTCTATGATTTCTTGTACGAAATGATACCGAACATCAATGTGCTTCGTCCTTGCATGATAAACTTGGTTCTTCGCTAATTGAATAGCACTTTGACTATCACAAAAAATTGTAATATTTTTTTGTTCAATACCAAGCTCCTTTAGCAACCCCTGAAGCCAAATTGCCTCCTTCACAGCCTCTGTAATAGCCATGTACTCTGCCTCTGTTGTAAACAAAGTAACTGTTGACTGCAAAGTAGACTTCCAACTAACTGGTGCCTTTGCAAAAGTAAACACCTAACCAGTAGTTGACCTTCGTTTGTCCAGATCACCCGCAAAATCGGAGTCATAATATCCAACTACAGACCGATTGCCTTCCTGCTCAAAAACTAACCCAACATCTACAATACTATGAATATACCGTAGAATCTATTTCGCAACTTGCCAATGCTCCTTTCCTGGATTATGAATATATCTGCTAATAACTCCAACGGCTTGTGAAATGTCAGGTCTCGTACAAACCATTGCATACATCAAGCTACCAACAACATTTGCGTATGGTACCCTTGACATATACTCCTGTTCAGTTTCATCCCTTGGCGACATAGTAGTACTTAGCTTAAAATGGGGAGCAAGTGGCGTACTAATTGGCTTAGTCTTCTTATCTATGCCAAAACGCTGTAGTACTCTCTTCAAATATTCTTTTTGAGATAAACAGAGTTTCTTTGAACGTCTATCTCTTATTATCTCCATGCCAAGAATTTTCTTTGCCTCACCCAGATCCTTCATCTCGAACTCCTCCTTCAGTTGAATCTTCAACTTATCAATTTCTTCCGAATTCTTGGAAGTTATCAACATATCATCAACATATAGGAGAAGATATACAAAGGAACCATCATTAAGTTTGCGCAAATACACACAATGATCGTATTTGCTTCTCTTGTACCCTTGCCGCAACATAAACTTGTCAAATCGCTTGTACCATTGTCTAGAAGATTGTTTCAATCCGTACAACGATTTTTCAAGTTTGCATACCATATTTTCTTTTCCAGCAACTTTGAATCCTTCTGGCTGATTCATGTAGATTTCCTCCTCCAAGTTTCCATGTAAAAACGCAGTTTTTACATCCATCTGAACTAGTTCCAAATCCAACTGTGCTACCAAAGCCAACATAATTCTAATGGAGGAATGTTTTACAACTGGAGAAAATACTTCATTGTAATCAATTCCCTCCTTCTGAGCATATCCTTTGGCCACCAATCTTGCTTTGTAGCGAACATCTTCTTGGTTAGGAAATCCTTCTTTCTTTGCAAATACCCATTTGCACCCAATTGTTTTCTTTCCCTTCGGGAGATTGGCCAATTTCCATGTATGATTCTGATGAAGGGACTGCATTTCTTCATTCATGGCAATCCTCCACTTATCTTCTTCTGAACTTTGGATTGCGTCTTTATAAGTGGTAGGAACACCATCAGCTACAATTGAGGTTGCGCAAGCAACCGTCTCTATGAGACGAACAGGCTTCGTTATTGTCCTTTTTGGCCTGCTGGTTGCTATTGATTCAAGTTGTTGTCGAGGTTCCTGAGTTGGAATCTCCCTCTCTACTGGCTCTTCTTCCAGAGGGTAATCTTCATGAGTTTCCTCCTCTGCTTCTTGTGTAGGAAAAATAAATTTTCCCTCAAACTCCACCTGCTTTGATGCACCACCAGTTTGTTTGACATCTTCAACTGTCACCCTATCTGTTATGGCAGATTCATCAAAGGTAACATCTCTGCTGAATATAATATTCCTTGTCTCTGGACACCATAAGCGGTATCCTTTGACTCCAGAAGTAATCCCCATAAATATAGCCTTCTTTGCTCTCGGATCCAATTTTGACTCTTTCACATGATAGTATGCAATTGAGCCAAACACGTGCAAAGAGTCATAATCTACAGCAGGTTTTCCATACCATTTTTCAAATGGTGTCTTGCCATCAATAGCAGCAGATGGTAGACGATTAATGAGGTGGCATGCATATGTAATTGCTTCAGCCCAAAATTCTTTGCCCAAGCCAGCATTGGACAACATACACCGTACCTTCTCCAGTAAAGTCCGGTTCATACGTTCTGCCACTCCATTCTGTTGTGGTGTATGTCTGACAGTGAAGTGTCGGACGATGCCATCATTTTCACAGACCTTATTGAAATGATCATTTTTGTATTCACCTCCATTGTCTGTGCGAATACACTTGATCCTCCTGTCTGTTTGATTCTCCACCATCGTCTTCCATTTGAGAAAAATTCCCAACACTTCATCTTTCCTCTTCATTGTATACACCCATACTCTTCGGGAAAAATCATCAACAAAGGTTACAAAATAGTGCTTCCCACCCAATGAAGGTGTTTTGGAAGAACCCCAAACATCAGAGTGTACATAATCCAAAATGCCTTTAGTATTATGGATCGCTGTACCAAATTTAACCCTTGTCTGTTTTCCTTTGACACAATGCTCGCAAAACTCTAAGTTACAAGTCTTTACGCCTTTTAACAATCCTTGATTAGATAGAGCTTTCAAGGATTTTCCTCCAGTATATCCCAAGCGCATGTGCCATAGCCTGGTTGCTTCTGCCTCTTTGTCATCACTGGATGTCACTGTTGCTGTCCCAATAACTGTAATACCACGATAGCGGTACATGTTATTGTTCTTCCGATTGGCCTTCATTACCACTAGTGCACCAGAGCATATTCTCATCACTCTATTTTCTGCAATGATTTTGAATCTTTTTGATTCTTGGGCTCCCACAGAGATGAGATTCTTCTTCAAACCCGATACATATCGAACATCTGTTAATGTTCTGATCATTCCATCATGGCTCCTTAATCTTATTGAATCAATGCCATATGAGGTAAGATGATTGTTATCCGCTGTGTGGATGACTCCATATTCTCCTTCTTGAAAATTCACGAACCAATCCTTGTTGGGACACATATGATAGCTACAAGCCGAGTCCATCAACCATATGTCTGATGATGTTGATAACTCTGTTGTAACTAATGAGAAGTCTGAATCATCACAATCAGCTACATTTGAATCCATAATGGCCTTTCCATTGTTATGTCTCGCCTTATTCTTCAACTTCAGACAGTCTTTCTTCCAGTGCCCCTTTTCTCGATAAAAGGCACATTCATCTTTGTTGGGTCTAGATCTCGACTTGGATCTTCCCTTCTCAGTCCTCGTTTGATTTTGAGGACGATCCCTCACAATTAGTGCTTCTCCTTCTCCGCCCTTCTGTTTTTCTCCTTTTCTTTGTTCATAGTTGTACAAAGCCGAACAAACTTCTCTGAGAGAAATTTCGTCATTTTCATGGAGTAGAGTAGTTTCAAGATGCTCGTACTCATCAGGAAGTGACCCTAACAACATCAAGGTCAAGTCACCATCATCAAAAGTTGCATCCATATTTTGTAAATCTGTGACCAACTTATTGAAACTGGTGATATGTTCATTCATTGTGGTACCAGGAACATAGGTGAAGCGAAACAGTCTCTTCTTCATGTACAATTTATTTTGACTGCTTTTCTTCAAAAATTTATCCTCCAGTGCTTTTCATAATTTACTTGCAGAAGTTTTCTTTGTGTATGGATATTTCTGCTCTCTAGCAAGGTAGGATCGAATGGTACCGCAAGCAACACGATTGATAATTTTCCAATCTTCTTCTCCAATAACATCTGGCTTCTTTTCTTCAATGGCAAGATCTAGCCCTTGTTGAAAAAGAACATCTAGAACCTCGCCTTGCCACATCCCAAAATGTCCTGACCCGTCAAAAATTTCTACCGCAAATTTCGCATTTGACACAATTCTTGTCATAAGCGAAGATGCCAANGAACATCTAGAACCTCGCCTTGCCACATCCTAAAATGTCCTGACCCGTCAAAAATTTCTACCGCAAATTTCGCATTTGACACAATTCTTGTGATAAACGAAGATGCCAACGATGACATATTATTGACACTTGATGTAGATTCTTCTTGTTTATTGTCTTCCATTTTGGCACAAATATTATTTAGTAGCTGACGACACAAATCAAGATTATTTCCTTTCTGGTGTGGAAGATCAGACTAAGCTGCAACCACAGAGCATACTTAGACAGAACCTTGACTCAGTTACCAAGATAGATCTTTTCTGATGTGGAAGATCAGACTATATTGCAACCACAGAGCATACTTAGACAGAACCTTGACTCAGTTACCAAGATAGATCTTTTCTGATGTGGAAGATCAGACTATATTGCAACCACAGAGCATACTTAGACAGTAACCTGGCTCTGATACCAATTGTTGCGGAAGCCAAATGTATAAAGTGTGAATGAGTCACAACTACTATACCAAAAATTATGATAACCACTAAATAATAAATAAGACAATAAGACAACAATAAAAGAATACCAGAATTTATGAGGTTCGGCCAATTTTACCTACTTCCTCGGACACAATCAATATTTTATTCCACTCTAAAATTACAAGTGAAATAATACTAAAGAGAGAAGATACAAATGCCTTAAGAAGATAAAAAAGGCAAATGAGAGGTGTATCTAAATCCTAAACATTAGGCCTCCTTTTATAGGGTGAAATTCTCATTCAAAATTGTCATCCACCGATATGGGACTTTTGACAATTTCAACACAACCCACTCTTGGAGCGAATGCATCCTTATATTTGTTTGTGCGTGAAAAATTACTAAACTTCAAGGAATATTAGATCATGAACCCTTAATTTTAAAAGTATAGTGAGATCAATGTGAATTTTAAAGATTAATCATCTCTATAACGCTAGTAACTAATGGCACTTGTGAAGAAAGAAATAAGTGAAAGCAGCAAAATCTCGGCAGCTATATATATAGTATAAACTCTCTCAGTTAGTTATGGCAAAATTTTAGTTACCATATACTTGAGTTTTCGTTTTTAGGAAGGGAAAAGCTTATTTATTTACCAAATTTAATTTCCTTTTCGAGTGCTAAAAGGTTGAATATTTCCTTAAATAATCATCCTTACATTGTTCAGTTATATAACACCCATAATGTTTAATTTTACACTATCAGTAATATATATACAGGTGTGAAAAAATTAAGTTACCCTATAAAGTCACTTGAAAGTCAATACACGCACTCCCTTACTTGACATGTATATTAAAAATAGATTTTTATTTTTACTTGTCACTTTATGCATATCAAGAGAAGATAATTTTTTTCCCCTGTTATAGCCATAATATTTATTACCCATTTTAACTCATTTTCTCAAATCCAATAAAATATGCATCAATTAATATAGCTATCACGGTAAATTATGCACTTCATTTATTATTTTTCAAGGGGCGTGAAAAGTCAAAACGTGCCAAGCAAAAGTGAACGAAGGGAGTAAATTTTATACTACGATCGTTGACATAAATTTAAATCGAATATGTCAACAGCATAAGATAAAGGAATCTTTACAAATAACCGGCCGAATTCATTATTTATTTTTCGAAAAACGGCCAAAAATATATCTAATGTATTGAAAATGGCTCACAAACACTCTCCGCTAACCTTTTGCGCTAGAAACGCCCCTAACATTTCTTTAAGACTCAATTTTGTCCCTATATTTAACAGACCTAACTCGCTCAATTTTTGGACTTTAAAATGACCAAGCGGCTTTTTCTAAACTTGCCACGTGTCTAAAATATTAAAATCAACACACCCATATCCTTATAAACTAACCCGTTTTGACCCATTCTTACTTTTACTGTTTTACCCAACACTTGCAACTCCCGTCGTTTCCTTAGGAGCTTAGACAACTCCCGTTTTGATATTTATAAAGATAAGGGTGAGTTTAATTTTAATATTATAGACACGTGGCAGGCTTAGAAATGCCATTTGAGCAAAGTTGGGTATGTTAAATATAGGAAATCCCACTATTTGAGATTAGGCTCACTCTTTGTTTTGGAAAGTGGGCCATCATTAAAGATTTCATACAGGGCTTGGCAGAAACATTCTTTTTAGCCCAATGCGCTGAAAGGCCCAATCATTACTTGTATTTATCTTAAAGGTTAATAAGCTATTAATCTTTGTTAAGGACTAAACGTGATTTATTCAAATTAATTATGAAGGATCTAATTTTTATTAACTAATGGTTTTAAATTAACTAAATTATATATTATCCGCCCTAAACAAGGATTGCTTACAATTTATATACAATCCATTATTAGTGTCTTAAACTAGGAGATTCAGTTACAACCTTTTTCTTTTTTCTTTCCTCCTCTTTCCTATTCTCTATCGCCTCTCTCCATATCTAATTCATTATTAATGTATTAAATTATGATATTCAATTACACCTTTTTTCTTTTTCCTCTCATTTCTTCCTACCGTGCATGTTATGTGTAAATACTAACCAAGCGTCAAAAAATCTAGTGTCCTAACTTCAACCGTTTCAGCTAATTCGAAAAACATGGAACACTAGCTATCTTGTTTCATTTGATTATCTAAACCTGTCTAGCGAGACATATGCAACTTTGGATAATCCAAACTAAGACGCTTGGAATCTAAGGGAAGCACCGACTTCACAACAAATAATAAAAAAACACATGGATTGCCAGCTTTTTATCTTTATTGATTATCTACATACATGTTTAGTCAAACTTATGCAATTATTTATCAATGCTAGCCCAGAAGCTGCAAAATGCAGGCATGAAAAAGATATTCAAAACATACACGTACAATTCATGAACTTGCACAATTTGATACATCTACAATAACATATACTCTCTTCGTATTAATTTATGTTAAAATATTTGACTGAGCACGAAATTTAAGAAAAGAGAGAAGACTTTTGTACTTGTGGTGTAAAATGAGACACATATATTTTGTGTGACTATAAATCATTGCATAAAGGTAAATTGTTTCTAGATAGGGAAAGAGGTCATTCTTTTTGGCACGGACTAAAAAGAAAATAAGTTCACATAAATTGAAACGGAGGGAGTAACTAAAATAAATTTTATACAATTAATTATATAGTATACAATTTATTTATAACTTATTTACAACTTATCTATAACTTTTATACATTATTTTTACCCAGTTAAAAATAACTACAACATCATACAACTTAAATACTTCATACAAATTTTATGTATGTATTTTGTATATAATTTGTATGTATTTTGTATGTGGTATTTTCTTCTTCTTCTCTGAAATTCCCATCAAAACTTCCTCTCTTAATACAATTTTTGATAGACATCAACAACTTTATGTAAAAAAAATATATTTATAATTTAAATACAAATTTCATACAACGATTCATATATTATACAACTTTTTTTTAACCTTCATACATCATTCAATTTCAAAAATATATAATTACAACAGAATACTACTTAAATACAATTTGCATATAACTTTAATACAATTTTATAAGTATATTGTATGTCATGTGTTCTTCTTCTTCTTCTTCTTCTTCTTCCTCTTCCTCCTCCTCCTCCTCCTCTTCTTCATCGGATTCAGACTCAATAGAGTGGGCAAGGTTCTAATTTCTATCTTTTTGGGATAGGCATTGGTTGTGTCCGTACAATTTTACTCCCTCCGTTTCAATTTATGTGAACCCATTTAACTGAGCACGGAGTTTAAGAAAAGAGAGAAGACTTTTGAACTTGTGGTGTAAAATGAGACACATATATTTTGTGTGGCTATAAATCATTGCATAAAAGTAAATTATTTCCAAATAAGAAAAGAGGTCATTCTTTTTGGCACAGACTAAAAAGGAAATAGGTTCACGTAAATTGAAACGGAGGGAGTATCTTTTATCATCAGGACCAGCAAATCATTTTATTGTAGACAACCACATTACTCAATCAGTATGCTTAGTTGATGTTGTATACTACATCTTTGAATTTATTATCTTTGCTGTCCTTTACTACGTATTGGCTTACACAACTCCAACTTCACCTTCCATTCAGATGTATTCTAATTATTGTTTTTCATGGGGTTTTGTAGTGTGATTTTCAATAATCTAGTTGTTCCTTCTCAAATATATTATTCTAAAACCTGATACATTTGCTGTATCTACTCGTCCCTCCAAGCATTTTACTTGCTTATACAGTATTGAAGGAGCGGCTTGATATGGGCATATTGCCAGCTTTAATAGAGCACATTTATTAGAGGAAGAAGCTTATGGAATTTGTCATGGGAGCGATGTGGTCTATTATTTTTCAGTTTAGCTTCAGATTCACTTCCAGCCACCAATTTTGCAGTCCTATACTTTTTGCTCGTTGCGGCATTGTTGAGTTGTGCTATGAATGTTTTCCGGATGCGTGTGTATACTTGGTTTGTACTCGCGGCATGTTTCTTGCTCTACATTCTGCGTTGGAAATTAGATGCACTAACTCTTAGATACGAACAACTATTTAGTACTTGATTTAGTATCTACTTAATAAAAAACAATTTGGTGAAAGTTGTGTGAAAAATTGTACATAGACATTTAGTACTTAATCATGATTAATTAACATACATTCTCACCTCATTGAATCACCAATGCCTCATCTACTCTCCACCTTTGTGTTCCCTAAATTAACAGTACAAGTTAATGAAGATGAGAGTGTAACCAAAGCAGCAATGGAATTAGTGGCATGAAGTAAAACCTTAATAAACGGTCTCAAGTATATTTAATAAAACTAGCTTCTACGTGCGCCGTACGTGCATATATCATGCATCTTGTGTCAATTGGTAAAACAAAATTTAAAATCACACACCCGCGCGCACAAACACACATATAACTTCTGCGTGCCTTGTACGTGCATATCTCGTGCATCTTGTGTCAATTAGTAAAAAATATTATCACACACACATATTAATAAAGTTAAAAGATGAAAGGTGATCCTATTTATGGAATGTAATTTCGTGAATACCTAATTTTTGCAACATATAAATGCTAATAAAGTTTTATTTTTAATTCTCCTTCAATTATTATTTTTCTCATATATGTGCATTTTAAATTGAATTTCTTGTCATAAAAATACCAAAAAAATATTTTTTGTCTTCATTTGTGCATTTTAGTAATTAAATAAGTATTTAATAAGTATATTAAATTAATTGATTGATCAATTAAATAGTTAATAAGTTAATTGTGTAGTTGATCAATAATAGTTTCAAAGGAATAACTCAAAACTTTATAGTTTTGCTTGAAACTACATAGTTTCATTTAAGTGACCAAGACTAAATCTCAGCCCTTCATCTCACTCTGATCCAATGGCCCTTATTCAATATCCTTAGAGGTATATAAGGCCCCAAAAATAAGATTTTGGCCATTTCCTCTAGAGGAATTTACATAGAATATAACACATTTAATATTTATTTAAGTATGTTACAATTACTTTTAAAACATTATATAAGGTACAATTTATTT
The DNA here is from genome assembly GCA_000715115.1 of Nicotiana otophora. Classification (NCBI taxonomy): domain Eukaryota; kingdom Viridiplantae; phylum Streptophyta; class Magnoliopsida; order Solanales; family Solanaceae; genus Nicotiana; species Nicotiana otophora. Next base: position 10,533 of record AWOL01S0007139.1, read on the forward strand.
TAAATTATACAACTTTTAATATTCCTGATATCTCTCTCTTAAGTTTCTCTCACTTAAAAATATCCTTATATATCTCTCTTGAGATTCTCTCTCGCCTAAAATATTTCTATCCGTATTATTTCTTCCCCAATTTTTCCATTAAAAGGATTCGTATATCCCAAGCCTCTTCTCTTATTATTAATATGTATCTGATATATGCTAGTAATAAATATAGTATACAATATATTATGTAGTACAAACTAATGTGAATATATATATATATATATATATATATATATATATATATATATATATATATATATATNTCTTTATTGAACAATATCACTTTTAGTTATCTGATGTATACATTGAAAGATTAAAAATCTAATATATACATTGGAAAGAAAAATCCGATGTATACTATGATGATCCAAAATGTTATTTTATGTTTTAGAACTCGAATATGCGCTCTTAAGCTTTAAAATCTCATTTTTTTACCCTCCTCGATTTATGTGCACAGTCCGAGCAGGCTTCCGGAAAGCTTTTATGTTGAAAACTAATAAAAATAAGAATTTTTGCCTTAAAAGTTGATGTTAGTTGACTTCGGTCAACATTTTTGATAAACTGGCCCATATCCGTGTTTTGACGGTCCCGGTAGATCCGTATCGAATTATGGGACCTTGGCGTATGCCCGGAATCGAATTCGGAGGTCCCTAGTTCAAGTTATGAATTTTTGATGAAAATTAAAAGCCTGAAAATTAATTATTTTTAAGAATTGATTGATGTTTGGCATTGTTAGTACCGAGTTCGTATTTTAGTTTCGGAGCCCGGTATAGGTTCATTATGATATTTAAGACATGTATGTAAAATTTGGTAAGAAACAGAGTTGATTTGACGTGATTCAGACGTCCAGTTGAGAAAATAGAAATTTTAAAGTGTTCTTGAGAATTTTATTTGATTTGGTGTTAAATTTGTAGTTCTAGGTGTTATTTTGGCGATTTGATCACGCGAGCAGGTCCGTATGATATTTTTAGACTTGCGTGCATGTTTGGTTTGGAACCCCGAGGGCTCGGGTGCCATTCGGGCGATGCGCGAGTTGAGTTCAAACTTCAACAAGGTTACTGGTGCACCAAATCTGGTGTGCCCGCACCTGCGAGCCTTTGGTCGCAGGTGCGAGCGATAACCACGCAGGTGCGACCCAGGCCTGGACTTTATTTTTCTGCAGATGCGGACTTCTCTCCACAGGAGCGGGACCGCAGAAGAGGAACCCTGTCCGCAAGTACGGCCCCAGTTGGCCCAGTCCTTTTCCACAGAAGCGCACGTCCTGTCCGCACGTGCGGATGCGCATGTGCGACCAAAGAACCGCAGGTGCGAAGGTCGCTGGGCAGTGGGTTCATTTAATTCGGACTCCAGCCATTTTTCTTCTAGTTTCAAAAGGATAGGAGGCATAAGGCGATTTTTCAAGGACATTTTCTTCCCCAAAACATAGGTAAGTATTCCTCAACTCGTTTCTTTCAATCTTTTACTTCATTTTACAAGAATTCAACCTAAAATCTAAAGTGTTTATGATAGAATTAGGGGTTAGGGTAGAAACTAGGGATTTCAGAAATTTGAGGATTTAGACCTCGATTTGAGGTCGGATTCCAAAATCAATTACATATTTGGGCTCGTGGTGAATGGGTAAATGACTTTTGGTCCGAACCTTGGGTTTTGACCAAGCAAACCGGGGTCGATTTTTGACTTTTTGGAGCAAAATTTGGGAAATATGTAATTATTCATTAAAGTTGATTCCTTTAGCAATGTTTGATATTATTGAGTCATTTTTGAATAGATACGAGTGGTTTAGAGGTGAATCCCAAAGGAAAGGCTGTGATTGAGAATTTAGTGGCCTTTAGAGCGAGGTAAGCGTCGTGTCTAATTTTGGCTTGAGGGAATAGGTATTATGTATTCATTTGCTACGTGTTTGGTTGTTAAATACGATGTATAGGTGGGGTGACGAACATCTATGCATCGTTTTCGAGTCATAGCATGCGAGTGAAATTCTATTCTTGTCTATTTTGTAGCCTTAAATTCTACTATCCATGCTTATCGGGTTATTTGAAATGATGGGTGACTCATATCTGGTTTCACTGAGATTTGGTAACTTTTGAATATTGATTCAAGGTTGAGATTACATTGTGCTATTGATTATGGGTAAAATACTGGTTTCTTTATGATACTCTTATCTATCCATTGTTATTGATTTTGTGATTGGTGAGGAGGAGTGTAAAGCACGAAGGGTGATGCCGTGCATGAATTATTTATATTGTGAGGAAGAATATAAAGCACGAAGGGTGATGTCGTGCATGCATTAATTATATTGTGAGGAAGAGTAAAAAGCACAAAGGGTGATGCCGTGCCATTCTATTTATTTATTTGGTGAGGTTGAGAGTAAAAGCACGAAGGGTGATGCCGTGCAGTTTTCCTTTGCTGTTTTAATTGCTCAATTCGTTTAAGGATTTTCTGTTTAATTCTGTCTTTTCATTATTCTCACTCTTTATGTTACATTCCCCCACTGTATGTCCCCTTCCCATTATGTCTGCGTTATTGTTTTATTTATTGTTGTTGCCACTAGCATGATTATACTGTTCAGGTTATATGTGGGTGTCTTGTCCTAACCTCGTCACTACTTCGCCGAGGTTAGGCTCGACACTTACCAGTATATGGGATCGGTTGTACTGATGCTGCACTCTACACTTTTTGTGCAGATTTTGATACCGGCTCAGGTTGATCGAGATTTTCTACTGGTCTACTGTCCGGAGACACAAGGTAGATCTGTCGGCGTTCACAGACCTTGAAGTCCCCATCTATCTTTTATGTCCTACTGTTTTCTTTCATTCAGACAATCGTATTTCTTTTAGACTATTACTTGTAGTAAATTCTAGAATGCTCGTGAATTGTGACTCTATATCCGGGTGGTAGTAATTAATACAGTTTTATGATATTTCGCACTTATTATATTTTATCTTAGTTAATTATTGTTATTTTCTGAATGGAAATAAGGAATTGGTTTAATGATTCTCTAATGCTGGCTTGCCTGGCAAGTGAAATGTTAGGCGCCATCACGGTCCCGTCGGTGAGAAATTTCGGGTCATGACAGTTGGTATCAGAGCACTAGATTGCTTAGGTCTCACGATTCACGAGCAAGCTTAGTAGAGTCTGGAGGATTGGCACGAAGACGTCTGTGCTTATCTTCCATAGGCTATGAAGTTTAGGAACAAGTTTCACTTCTATTCTTCTCTGTCGTGCGATTTTGCTTTCTCAATACTGATTGAACTCTTCTACTCTTATTCTCTCGCAGATGGCGAGAACACGTACTGCTTCCTCAGTTGAGCAGCAGCCAGAGACTTCAGTGGAAGCTCCTACACGGGGCAGAGGTCGAGGCTGAGGCCGTGCCAGAGGCTAAGGCAGGGGCAGGGCTCAGCCTAGAGCCCGAGCAGCAGCCCCAACAGTGGAGCCTCAGATAGAGCTTGACAAGGAGGTTCTAGCCCAGACTGTTCCTGCCAGACCAGCTCAGGTTCCGGAGGGGTTCATTGCTACCCCTATACTTCAGGACACTTTGGTCTGTTTGGTGGGCCTTATGGAGAGCGTGGCCTAGACTGGCGCATTGTCCATGGCACCAGCAATCTCTCAGGCTGGGGGAGGAGCCCAGACTCCTACCACTCCCGCTCCGGAGCAGATAGCTCCCCAGTACCAGGATCCAACAGCTCAGCCAGTCCGATTAGTTTAGCCGGTTATTACGGCAGAGGTCAGAGATGGGCCAACTATGTCTTCCGAGGCTTTATAGAGATTGGACATGTTTATCAATCTCTTTCTTGTTCACTTCAGTGGTGCTCCTTCAGAGGATCCCCAAGAGTATCTTGACAGCTGTCATGAGGTTTTACGGAATATGGGTATAGTGGAGACCAATGGGGTCGATTTTGCTACATTTCAGATGACTGGTTTCGCCAAGAAATGGTGGAGAGATTACTTGTTGAACAGACAAGCTGGGTCGCCTGCTCTTACTTGGGACCAGTTCTCTCAGCTCTTCATAGAGAAGTTTCTGCTTATCATATTGAGAGAGAAGCGTCGCCGTCAGTTTGAGTGTCTCCAGCAGGGCAGTATGACTGTTACTCAGTATGAGATCCGTTTTGTGGATTTGTCCCGTCATGCTATTCTTCTGCTTACCACCGAGAGAGAGAGAGAGGGTGAGGAGGTTTATTGATGGACTTGCTCAGCCTATCAGATTGTAGATGGCTAAGGAGACAGGGAGTGAGATTTCTTTTTAGGCGGCTGCTAATATCGCCAGACGAGTCAAACTAGTTCTTACTCAGGGAGGTTAGGGGTCTGACAAGAGACCTCATCATTCTGGTGAGTTCAGCGGTGCCTCACCTAGAGGCAGGAGTACTTTTGTAGAGGCCAACCTCCCAGGCCGTTTCATTCAGCGCTCCAGGTATCCCACGATGCCTCAGGTGGTCGTGGCCCTCAGATGCATTATTCCGACCATCTAGCCTACAGTGCACCACCAGCTCCTATTAGTGCGCCTCCACTCCAAAGTTATTAGGGTGGTTATTCAGGTCGACAGGCCAGCTTCAGGGTTAGCAGTCACAGCAACCGAAGTTATGTTATACTTGTGGTGATCCGACACACATTGCTAGATTTTTCCCTCGAGCAACGGGCAGCTCACAACATCAGAGTTCGCGTTCCATGGTCCCAACACCAATTGCTGCACCACCTGCTCAGCCAGCTAGAGGCAAGGGTCAGGCAGCCAGAGGTAGAGGCCAGACTATTAGAGGTGGAGATCAGGCCGTTAGAGGTAGAGACCAGCCAGTTAGAGGACGTCCCTGGGACGTAGTTCAGGTGGTGGGGCCCATCCCCGGTGTTATGCTTTCCCAGCCAGGCCTGAGGCTGAGTCATCTGACGCTGTTATCACAGGTACTGTTTCAGTTTGTAGTAGAGATGCTTCAGTTCTATTTGATCCGGGATCTACTTACTCCTATGTGTCATCCTATTTTGCTTCCTATTTGGTTGTGCCCCGTGATTCTTTGAGTGCTCCTGTGTATGTGTCCACACCAGTGGGAGATGCTATTATTATATATCCTGTTTATCGTTCGTGTGTGGTCACCATTGGGAGTCTTGATACTCGTGTAGATCTTCTACTTCTTCACATTGTTAATTTTGATGTCATACTGGGTATGGATTTTCTATCACCTTATCATGCTATATTAAATTGTCACGCCAAGACAGTGACCTTAGCCTTGCAGGGGTTGCCTCGATTAGAGTGGAGAGGGAATCTTGGCCATTCTGCCAGTATGGTTATCTCTTATGTGAAGGCTCGGCATATGGTCGAGAAGGGGTGTCTAGCCTATTTGGCTTATGTCCGCGATTCTAGTGCGGAGGTTCTTTCCATCGATTCGGTGCCGGTTGTTCGTGAGTTTCTAGAGGTGTTTCCTGCAGACCTGCCGGGGATGCCACCCGACAGGGATATTGATTTCTGCATTGATTTGGCTCCGGGCACTCAGCCTATTTCCATTCCGTCATATCGCATGGCCCCACCAGAGTTGAAAGAATTGAATGAGCAGTTGCAAGATTTGCTTGATAAGGGCTTCACTAGATCTAGTGTCTCACCCTGGGGTGCACCCGCATTGTTTGAGAAGAAGAAAGATGGATCGATAAGGATGTGTATAGATTATCGGCAGTTGAACAAAGTCACCATCAAGAACAAATATCCATTGCCGAGGATTGATGATTTATTTGATCAACTTCACGGTGCCAAGGTATTTTCAAAGATTGTTTTCAGATCTGGCTACCATCAGTTGAGGATTAGGGCATCCGATGTTCCTAAGACAGCTTTTCGGACTCGGTATGAGCATTATGAAATTCTAGTGATGTCATTAAAAGACAGCCATGCTGGTTGTTCAGACTCTAAAAGACATCCATTTATATGCTAAGTTCTCAAAATGCGAGTTTTGGTTGAGTTCAATTGCTTTCTTGGGTCACGTTGTATCAGCAGAGGGTATTCAGGTGGATCCTAAGAAGATTGAGGCAGTCCAGAACTGGCCTAGACCCACATCAGCTACAGAGATCCGTAGTTTCCAAGGTTTGGCAGGCTATTACCGTCGATTTATGGAGGGTTTTTCATCCGTAGCAGCCTCGTTGACCAGATTAACCCAGAAGGGTGCCCCGTTCAGGTGGTCAGACGAGTGTGAAGCGAGCTTGCAGAAGCTCAAGACTGCTTTGACTAATGGCACCGGTATTGGTGTTACCCATAGGTTCAGGATCTTATACAGCCATTGTTCACGAGAAGAATTACCCTATTCATGATCTAGAACTGGCAGCCATTGTTCACGCGCTGAAGATTTGGAGGCAATATCTTTACGGCATGCCATGTGAGGTATTCACTAATCATCGGAGCTTACAGTATTTGTTCAAGTAGAAGGAACTCAATTTGAGGCAGAGGAGGTGGCTGGAGCTATTGAAAGACTATGATATCACCATATTGTATCATCCCGGGAAGGCCAATATGGTGGCCGATGCTTTGAGTAGAAAGTTAGTCAGTATGGGTAGCCTTGCATATATTCCAGTTGGTGAGAGACCGCTTGCATTGGATATCCAGGCCTTGGCCAACTAGTTCGTGAGGTTAGATGTTTCTGAGCCCAACCGTGTTCTAACTTGTACAGTTGCTCGGTCTTCTTTGTTTGAGCGCATCAGAGATCGGCAGGATGACGATCCTATTTTACTTGTCTTTAGAGACACAGTGCGGCACGGTGGTGCCAAGGAGGTTACTGTTGGAGATGACGGAGTTTGAGGATGTAGGGTCGTATTTGTGTGCCTAATATGGATGGGCTTCGTGAGTTGATCCTTGAGGAGGCTCACAGTTCTTGGTATTCTTTTCACCCGGGAACTGCCAAGAAGTACCAGGACCTGCGGCAACATTATTGGTGGAGGAGGATGAAGAAAGATATAATTGCTTACGTAGCTCGGTGCCTAAACTGTCAGCAGGTAAAATATGAGCATCAGAGACCCGGTGGTTTGCTTAAGCAGATGTAGATTCCTGAGTGGAAGTGGGAGCGTATTACTATGGACTTTGTTGTTGGACTCCCACGGACTCAGAGGAAGTTCGACGCCGTATGGGTTATTGTGGATAGGCTAACTAAGTCAGCACACTTCATTCCTGTGGCAGTTACCTATTCCTCGGAGTGGTTAGCAGAGATTTATATTCGTGAGATCGTCCGTCTTCACGGTGTGACCATCTCCATTATATCTGACCGAGGTACACAATTTACCTCGCACTTTTAGAGGGCAGTACAACGTGAGTTGGGTACTCGGGTTGAGCTGAGCACCGCATTCCATCCTCAGACAGACTGGCAGTCATAGTGCACTATTCAGATATTGGAGGATATGCTTCGCACTTGTGTTATAGATTTTGGAGGTTCTTGGGATCATTTCTTGCCACTTGCGTAATTGTCTTATAATAACAGCTACCAATCGAGCATTCAAATGGCTCCCTATAAGGCATTATATGGTAGGCGGTGTCGGTCGCCAGTTGGGTGGTTCGAGCCGGGAGAGGCTCGGTTGTTGGGCACAAACTTAGTACAGGATGCCTTGGATAAGGTCAAGATTATTCAAAATTGACTTCACACAGCTCAGTCTAGGCAGAAGAGTTATGCGGACCGTAAAGTTCGTGATGTTGCATTCATGGTCGGAGAGAGAGTGTTACTTCGGGTATCACCCATGAAGGGTGTAATGAGGTTCAGAAAGAAGGGCAAGTTGAGCCCTAGGTATATCAGACCTTTTGAGATTCTGGAGAGAGAGGGAGAGGTGGCTTACAGGCTTGCGTTACAACCTAGTTTGGCAGCTGTTCATCTGGTATTCCATGTGGCCATACTTCGAAAGTATCACGACGATCCATCCCATGTGTTAGATTTCAGCTCTGTCCAGTTGGACAAGGATTTGACTTACGAGGAGGAGCCGGTGGCAATTCTAGCCCGGCAAGTTCGCCAGTTGAGATCAAAGATTTACCCTTCAGTTCGAGTGCAGTGGAGAGGTCAGCCTATTGAGGCAGATACTTGGGAGTCTGAGTATGATATGCAGAGTAGATATCCCTACCTTTTTACAAGACTAGGTACTTTTCTATGTCCGTTCTAGGAAGAACGGTTGTTTTAGAGATGGAGACTGTGATGACCCAAAAGGTGCAACCATCACACGGAATTACGGTGAGCTATGTTCCATGTTGTGAATCCGCAGCATACAAAGTCTCCATCAAGGTTATTTATATACTGTAATGACCCGACCGGTCTATTTGAGTATTACAACCCCGTTCAACTATTTACTACTCAATCTGTGCTTTTTAATTGTTATATGACTTGCTGGGGTAATTGGTTCGGGGCAGGTGAGGTCTTGGAATGAATGAGAATACTTAGTTTCAAAGTTTAAAACTTAAGTTGAAAAGATTGGCTGGATGTCGACCTATGTGTAAACGAACCCGAATTTTTTTTTTGATGATTCCAATAGATCTGTATGGTGATTTTGAACTTCGGAGCGTGTCCGAAAATTTTTTTGGAAGTCCGTAGTAAAATTAGGCTTGAAATGGCTAAAATAGAAATTTAAGTTTGGAAGTTTGACTGGGGAGTAGACTTTTTGATATTGGAGTCGGAATCCGATTCTAGGAATTTGAATAGGTCCATTATGTCATTTATGACTTGTGTGCAAAATTCGAGGTCAATCGGACGTGATTTGATAGGTTCCGGCGTCGTTTGTAGAAGATGGAAGTTTCAAAGTTCATTAGGCTTGAATTGGAGTATGATTCATGGTTCTAGCTTTGTTTGTGTGATTTGAAGGCTCAACTAATTTGTATCATGTTTTAGGACTTGTTGGTGTATTTGGTGGAAGTCCCGAGGGTCTCAGATGAGTTTCGAATGGTTATCGGATCAAACCCAGACTTAGAGCAAAATTGGAAACCTGATGTCATATGATGCAATTGCACTTGCGGAAATGGGCTCACAGAAGCGAGCCTGGCAAGTGTAGGTGCGGGCAGGGGGATGTGAGGCAGTGGTCACAGGTGCGAGGGAATTTTCGCACCTGCGTGATGGCAAATACGGATGGATGGGCGCAGAAGAGAATTCTCCGCAGAAGCGGAGCGAGCCTCGCAAATGCGAGCACGTAGAAGCGGCTCCTAGCTCGTAGAAGAGGAGGCCGTGGAGGCCTTGGCAAACCGCAGAAGTGGTTGGTTTCTCGCACCTACGAGACCGCAGAAGCGGCTAAATGAGTCACAGGTGCGGAACCCCTGGACAGTATACATTTCGAAGGGGTTTCGATTTTTTGCCATTTTTGGTGTTTCAAGCACGGTTTTCGGGGAGATATTTAGAGAGAATTCACGGGAAACTTGAGGTAAGTAACTTGTGATCATTTCTACTCCATAATATTGAATTATCATCGAATAATCCGACTAGATTACATGTTTTTGAGGTGTAATTCAGGAATTTGGGCCTAGAGATTTGGAAATAAGATTTGATGATTTGGAGGTCGAGCTGGTGTCGGGATTTGGTAAATTTGTATGGTTAGACTCGTGGTTGAACGGGCGTTCATATTTTATAACTTTTGTCGGGTTCCGAGACATGGGTCCCTCAGGCAAATTTTGCGTTAAATTTCGGATTTTGTTGAAAAATTAGTATTTTCATATGGAATAAATTTCTATGATTTGATTGACTGAATCGAATTAATTGTGACTAGATAACAGGCTTTATGAGGCACATTTGCTAAGCAAGGCATAACAGAGTAAAGAATTACACGGTTTGAGGTAAGTAACATTTCTAAACTTGGTTCTGAGGGTATGAATCCCCAGATTGGTGTTATATAAATTGTTTGGAGGTGATGCACACGATAGTTGACGAGCGTGTGGACGTGCACCATATAAATTGTGACTTGAATAAATCCTGTGAAGTTTTAAAATTAAAGAATCATGTTATTATCTGAACATGTTCCACGTGCTAGAGAAATTGAGTTGAGGCTCTTATTAAAGACATGCTTAGGCTACGTACCGATATTTTGGGACACATTGGGTTGTTTTGCTGTTAAAATAATTGTATTAAAAATGTACATTTCACTCTTAGTCATATTCATCCATTGTGAGGATATTTATGAGATCGAGTTGTACATCGCAGCATGCCATATTTTCTTTATATATATATATATATATATATTATTATTATTATTATATGGATCGGGGCTGCCCGCCTGCAGCAGGCCTTATAGGCTTTACTATTATATGGATCGGGGCTGCCCGCATGCAGCAGGCCTTATAGGCTTTATTATTATATGGATCGGGACTGCCCGCCTACAGTAGGCCATATTGGCTTTATATCACGCTTGGGCTGAATGAGCCCCTCCGGAGTATGTTTACACTTCTAGTGAGCGTAGATGGTTGTATATATTCGGGATGGACTTTCCAGGGTATGGACTTGCCTTACTTATTTATATTGTGATGAATTTCCCTGGACATGGATTTTGTTCGTATCATTTACATTTGGGGATAAATTACCCCAAGGCTGGATTGGCCTTATACGGTACTAAGTGACTAACTGTCAATCGATGAGTATATATATACAAGATGGAATATCCCTGGGCCGGATTGGCCATTAACAGTACCGAGTGACCGAATGATTTGTGACCAGTATTACATGAGGCCTTTCCACTGAGATGTGATATTCCTCATATCATGCAGTATTGATCTATTTCACTTGTACTGAGTTTAACTGTTGAACTTGAAAGCAAGCCTACATTTCTGTACCATTATTTATAATGGACTGTACCTGCGGAGCTCGTCACTACTTTCAGCCAAGAGGTTAGTCTTGTTACTTATTGAGTTGGTTGTACTCATACTATACCCTACACCTCGTGTGCATATCCAGGTGCTTTCGGACACGACGACCGTTATATCTCTGAGTGCTATCAGTTGGAGACAATCAAGGTTGCTGCATGGAGTCCGTTGACCTTGACTCTCTTTCTTTCAGTTATTGTACTATTCTATAATTTCAGACGACGTTTTATTAGTCAGACTTTGTATTCATATTAGATGCTCATGCACTTAGTGACATCGGGTTTTGGGAGTGTTTATAACTGTATTTGTGAGATTTCTTTCGCTGGATTTAAATATTATGTTTTCAAACTTCAAAGATATGGTAGTTTATTGAGATTATCGGCTTGCCTAGTATTGCGATAGGCGCCATCATGACAAGTAGGAATTTGGGTCTTGACAAGTTGGTATGAGAGCCTAGGTTACATAGGTCTCATGAGTCACGAGCAGGTTTGGTAGAGTCTTGCGGATCGCTACGAAGACGTCTGTACTTATCTTCGAGAGGCTGCCGAACCCTTAGAAAAATTTCACTTTCTTGTACATTTGTTGATTTCAGGAACTAAATTTATGTTATTCTATTCTCTCAAGATGGTGAGGACATGTACTACCGGATCAGACGGTTAACCACCAGTGCCACCAGTTAGGGCCGCGAGAGGCCGGGGCCATGGTAGAGGTCGGGGCCGAGGTAGAGGTCGAGGTGTCGCTCGTACAACAGTTGGAGCAGCACATGTAGCACCACCAGTTGCTCCAACTTAGGAGAAAATTCCAGATGTAGTTGCGCCGGCCGGACCAGCTCAGGCACCAGCTGTGCCCATTGAGATTCCAGGCCTACATGAGGCGTTGGCTCAGATATTGAGAGTTTCCACTGGCCTTTCTCAGGTGGTTTCGGCTCATGCCACACCAGTCACTTCTCAGGCCAGGGGAGGTACTCATACCCCTGTTTCCCGTCATCCAGAGTAGGTAGTGCAGGGACTTCAGATACCTGGGGCACTACCAGCCCAGCCGATTGTAGCTACTCAGGCCCCGATAGTCCCCGTTATGGCAGATGATGAGCATAGGATACTTGAGAGATTTGGGAGGCTTCAACCTCCATCATTTAGCGGTGCTGAGTCAGAGGATGCTCAGGGTTTTCTGGATAAGTGCCAGCGGATGCTTCAGACAGCAAATATTCTGGAGACCAGTGGGGTCTCGTTCACTACTTTTCAGTTTTCTGGGGATGCTTTCAGATGGTGGAAGGCTTATGAGAGGCGCATTCCAGTCGGTGTAGTACCACTTACATAGAAGGAATTCTCCATTCTCTTTTAGTAGAAGTTTGTGCTGCACTCTCGCAGAGAGGAGCTGCGCAGACAGTTTGAACAATTACGTCAGGATGGCATGCTTGTGATGCAGTACGAGATGAGATTGTTTGAGTTGGCCCGTCACACAGTTTGGTTAGTTCCTACTATAGGGAGAGGATTAGGAGGTTCATTGATGGCCTCACATACCAATTACGGTTGCTTATGACTAGGGAGAGGGTATCTGGTGCCACTTTTGATGAGGTGGTTGACATTGCTCGGCAGATAGAGGTGGTCCATAGCTAGGAGTGTGGTAAAAGACAGGCCAAGAGGCCTCGAGGTTCGGGCAGTTCTGGTGGGGTACCTTCTTGAGGGCAGTCCTACCACAACATCGGTCTCCCTTACATGCACACTCATACGGGTCCTCCAGTTCACCGTGGTGCATCATCCAGCCATGGTTCATATAGATATCATCAGGATCAGTCATCGCTCAGTGCCCTGCCAGCCCAGAGTATGCCCCGTGCACCATCAATTCAGGGTTCGTCTGTACCAGGTCCTTCTGGTAGCTATTCTGGCTCTTGAGGTCCACCTCAGAACTTGCCACCATTTTTCGAGAGGTATTGCTATGAGTGTAGGGAGCTGGGTCATGTGAGGAAATATTGTCCCCGCCTTACGCGAGGTCTAGTTCAGCAGAGGAGTCAGACTATGACTTCTGCACCAGTTGTTCCACCACCCGCCCAGCCAACTCGGGGTGGGGCTCAGTCAGCTAGGGGTCGCCCTAGAGGGAGAGGCCAATCAGGTGGTGGTCATGCCCGATTTTATGCTTTTCCTGCCAGGCCAAATGCTATTGTTTCAGATGCAGTGATCACAAGTATTGTCTCAGTCTACCACAGGGAAGCTTCTATATTATTTGACCTTGGTTCCACATATTCGTATATTTGATCATATTTTGTTCATTATCTAGATATGCCCCGTGAGTCCTTAGTTTCACCTGTTCATGTATCTACACTGGTGGGCGATACTGTAATTGTGGACCGTGTGTATCAGTTGTGTGTGGTAATTATTGGGGGACTAGAGACCAGAGTTGATCCTTTTATTGCTTAGTATGGTCAATATAGATGTTATCTTGGGTATGGTGAGTTATCAGATATTTTGTTATATGGCTTTGAGCCAAGTAGGGGAGTCTGCTATCTACGATTTTATTGCACGATTATGTACGATATTGGTTTTGGTCCGAGGCATACTTGTTGATTAGTTATGACTTGAGTAAGAAAATTTCTTGAATGCGGGTTATATTGTAATTTATGAAAAATAATGAAGTAATTAAATTGTTATTTTGAAGGATGTAGTGCACACAGAGTATGAATTTGATCGGTGGTGTTAAGGCAGGGTTACCTCTTCGAGTGTTGATGTGCTAATGAGGCACATGTATTTTAGCCCGTTTGAGCGGTGCAATTTAGATTTGATCAAAGTGGGTGACTCTCGAGAAGGTTCTAATGGGTTCGAGATTTTTATATAGCAATCGAGAATTATTTCGGATTTGTGTATGGATAGAATCCGAGATTTACATTTAATGGTGTCGGACTTGCGGTAATTCTATATGACTATGGATTCTATATTATAGTATAAGAAAGTTAAAAGAATAATTTTAAATTCACATAGGGTATTTTCAGAGTGGGCGTTTCGGCTGTGGTACTTATGGGGGTGCTTAAGAAGAATACAGTAACTTATGGGCCTTAGGGCGATGCGATTATATGTTAGGATGTCTTGTAGTAAGCTTTGGGTAAGGATCATAGTATTCTGACAAGGAGAAGTGACAACTTGAGGGTAATTCAGAAGAAAAATCGGAGAAAATAGGACAACTGGGTAGTAGGCTAAACCAGTTGGTAATGGTATGCTCGGTTTGTTTGTGTAATTATGATGTGGTGAGGCTCTACAGCTGTTTTGGTGATCTTCGTGGCTTGGTCGAGTTAGAGGAATTTAGTTTTGATAGCTTGATTTTGTGCAAACGGATTTCAAAGTATTCTTGATGGTTGTGATACAGTTTGTTCATACTTATACAGTTTATAGATGTGAGATTCGGGTCTTGAAAAAGAAATTCTGAATGTTGGAAATTGACTTCCAAGGTTTATGGGCTAAGGTTGAAGTAATGATCTTCAATTACGTGGTATTGTCAGGCCTATATGGAATAGGGTGGCGTGGGATCACCCACGGGTATGTGCGTGGTACGATGGAATAATGATGAGATGGCTTGGAAACAACTTTTGGCACGTTTGAGAACGAATGTATGTTTAAGTGGGGAGAATGTAACGACCCGACTGGTTGTTTTGAGTATTATAACCCCGTTCCCCCATTTACTACCCAATCTGTGCTTTTCAGTAGTTATATGACTTACAGGGGTAATTGGTTCGGGTCCGGTGGGGTCTTGGAATGAATGGGAATACTTAGTTGCAAAGTTTAAAACTTAAGTTGAAAAGATTGGCTGGATGTCGTCCTATGTGTAAACGACCCCGAAATAAAGTTTTGATGATTCCAATAGATCCGTATGGTGATTTTGGACTTAGGAGCGTATCCGAAAAAGTTTTTGGAAGTCTGTAGCTAAATTAGGCTTGAAATGGCTAAAATAGAAATTTAAGTTTGGAAGTTTGACAGGGGAGTTGACTTTTTGATACCGGAGCCGAAATCCGATTCTGAAAATTTGAATAGGCCCGTTATGTCATTTATGACTTATGTGCAAAATTTGAGGTCAATCGGACATGATTTGATAGGTTCCGGCGTCGTTTGTAGAAATTGGAAGTTTCAAAGTTCATTAGGCCTGAATTAGAGTATGATTCGTGGTTCTAGCACTGTTTGATGTGATTTGAATGCTCGACTAAGTTCTTATGACGTTTAGGACTTGTTGGTGTATTTGGTTAAAGTCCCGAGTGTCTCGGGTGAGTTTCGGATGGTTAACATATCAAACCCGGACAAAGAGCAAAATTAGAAACCTGCTGTCATCTGATGCAATCACACCTGCGGAAATGGGCTTGCAGAAGCGAGCTTGGTAAGTGCAGGTGTGGGCAGGGGGCTGTGAGGCAGTGGTCGCATGTGCGGGGGAATTTCCGCTCCTGCGTGATGGCAGATGCAGACGGATGTGCGCATAAGCGAGTTCTCCATAGAAGCAGAGCGAGCCTCGCAAATGCGAGCCCACACAAGCGACTTCTAGCTCGCAGAAGCGGAGGCCGTGGAGGCCTTGGCAAACCGCAGAAGTGGTTGGTTTCTCGTACCTGCGAGACAACAGAAGCGGCTAAGTGAGTCGCAGGTGAGGAACCCCTGGACAATATACATTTCGAAGGAGTTCCGAGTTTTTGCCATTTTTGGTGTTTCAAGCACGATATTTGGGGCGATTGTTAGAGAGAATTCATGAAAACTTGAGGTAAGTCACTCGCGATCATTTCTACTCCATAATATTGAATTATCATCTAATAATCCGACTAGATTACGTATTTTTGAGGTGTAACTCGAGAATTTGGGCCTAGAGATTTGGAAATAAGATTTGATGATTTGGAGGCCGAGTTGGTGTCGGAATTTGGTAAAATTTTTATGGTTAGACTCGTGGTTGAACGGGAGTTCATATTTTGTATCTTTTGTCAGGTTTCGAGACATGGGTCCCACGGGTGATTTTTGAGTTAAATTTTAGATTTTGTTGGAAAATTAGTATTTTCATATGAAATAAATTTCTATGATTTCTATTGACTGAATCGAATTAATTGTGACTAGATACAGGGCTTTCGGAGGTAAAATTTCTGGGCAAAGGCATAGCGGAGTAAAGAATTACACGGTTTGAGGTAAGTATCCTTTCCGTATCATTTACATTTGGGGATAAATTACCCAGGGCTGGATTGACCTTAGACGGTACTAAGTGACTGACTGTCAGTTGATGTGTATATATATACGGGATGGAATATCCCTGGGCCGGATTGGCCATAAATAAGACTGAGTGACCGAATGATTTATGACCAGTATTACATGAGGTCTTTCCACTGAGATGTCATATTCCTCATATCATGCAGTATTGATCTATTTCACTTGTACTGAGTTTAACTATTAAACTTGAAAGCATGCCTACATTTCTGTATCATTATTTTACTGGACTGTACTTACGGAGATGGTCACTACGTTTAGCCCAGAGGTTAATCTTGTTACTTATTGAGTTGGTTGTACTTATACTACACCCTACACCTTGTGTGCAGATCCAGGTGCTTTCGGACTCGGCGACCGTTAGATCTCAGAGTGCTATCAGTTGGAGACAATCAAGGTAGCTGCCTGGAGTCCGCTAACCTTGACTCTCTTTCTTTCAGTTATTGTACTGTTATATTCTTTCAGACCGTGTTTTATCAGTCAGACTTTGTATTCATATTAGATGCTCATGTACTCAGTGACATCGGGTTTTGGGAGTATTTATATGTGTATTTGTGAGATTTCTTCCACTGAATTTAAATATTATATTTTCAAACTTAAAAGATATGGTGGTTTATTAAGATTGTCGGCTTGCCTAGTATTAGGATAGGCGCCATCACGACATGTGAGATTTTTGGTCGTGACATATACTCTCGTCTAATTTGTATTCCATAAAGAAGTTGTATTTACCATATTTTTCCTAGTTGATGCTCATGCACTTGTGTCACCGGGTTTTAGGGGTTTTCTTCGGGTTATTAATTATTATGGTTCATGTTAATATTTTTATTCATTTTGTAAATATTATGATACACTATTAAATTAAGGAAAAGTCATGAATTCAAAAATACTAAAATGAGTAATTAAATTAGTAAATTACCGTTGACTTGCCTGACGGTGGCGTTAGGCGCCGTCACGACCCATAGTGGAAGTTGGGTAGTGACAACATGTTTTCAGAGCACTAGGTTCACGTAGGTCTCACAAGTCATGAGAAATCTAGTAAAGTCTTGCGGATTGGTACAGAGACGTCTGTACTTATCTTCGAGAGGCTAGAGGGCTGTTAAGAGCACTTCCCTTCTTGATTTCCTCATCGTGCGGTTTGATTCCATTGAGGCTTGTGCCTTTATTTCCTTCTTACTCATTATTATATGATGTTGAGCGCTCATATCAATTGGACAACGAGGAGTTGTAGTGGTACTACAGAGGTGGTGTTGGATGCTTTTCCCTGCGTGTTCGGAAAGGCTATTATCGTCGCCTGGAAGAACGATGTTCTATTGTATCAGCTCAGTATCTATATTTCCTATGGTTTTGAGGTTATACACAAATTGTTATGATGTTCATGTATTGTTATCGCCCGGTGTTAGTGTAATGGTAGGGTGCTCATTTATGTGTCAGCGCAGTGAATGACTTGAAAGGAGATTTATCTCAGTGCGTGATTTAGAGATTCAATATTTAATTCCAGCAAAGGAAAGACAATCAAACTACGAATGTTCAGGTTGAGTTGATGGGGTAACGAGATTTGATATTTTCGAGTGTAGTGGAATTTTTATCTGTGATGTGGTGTCGTTGTCCTTGTTTGAATGTATTAAGGTTCGCCAGTGCTATAGTCTTCTTGATTTTGTCATCGGGGCAGGGTGTTGTGAAATGGTGCCTGAGGGGCGGTTGTCTACGAGTGGATCGTGTGGTTGTCTGCTTGTGCGATTTCTAGCTTTCGATGCATTAGTCAACTATTTATGACTAAGAAAAGAAAATATCAGGAAAAATTAGAGCAAGGAACTTGATGAAAGTGTGCTAAACTTCGTCTTATCGATTCAGGTGCATTTTTTAGGGAGACTCAAAGATCATGCTTCTTGTGGATGTACGGTTCAAGGAAGAGAATCCAACCTGTTGCTTCTTTGATAGGGTATTCATGTGCTAGCAGAGTAATGGAGTTTGGTTATATTCGAGGTCGGATCAGAGCGGGTGACTCTTAATAATGGTCCAGTGAGTTCAAGAATTTAAGTCTAGTACCTAAGGATTTCGGGTCCGTTGTGTGGTTAAGGATTGAGTTTCTACAGTGGATGGTGAACGGGACTTGGAGTGTTATATGTTATCATCGGGTATGCGGTGCGGTATTGGAGAAAAGGAAGAAATAGATTCGGGTTTGCTGGAGGTCCCGTAGGATGAGTATACTAGTTGAAGATGCTAGTGTGCGCGTAAGGAGGTACGATATGATTCATGGGCATTGAGACAATGTGGTCTCGCGATTCGGGTCACTCGGGATGAGTGCGGATTGAGTTCGTTATGTTGTGAATGGGGCTATTGTATTTCTTAGATAGGTCAAGAGTACATTGAAAAAAGTCGGGTCGGTTAGTAATGGTTAAATCGGCATGGTTGTGGCAATGATCAGTTCCTTCGGTGTGTGAAGTTATACATGTGGTTTGTGGTTATATGTGCGGGCTTGACCGCCATCATGACCTGATTGATTTGGGAGGTAGTTGATTCAAATGGCTTTGTTGTGTAAATGGATTCTAGAAGAGTTATGACAATTTAGATCAGTGTTTGAGGTTGTATATTTCTACGATTTGGGGAATTTGGTTACGTGTTGCATTGGTCCATCTGAAATGATGCTAAGTGAAAGGTTTCTAGCTAGTGAAGTATTTATTCTACTAGTAGTTCAAGGGTTATGGTGATTACATGTATTATCACGTAGCGGCATGATAAGTGCGGTGAGTGGTATGAAAATTGGAAGTTGAGGATCAAGGTTGAGATTTGATTTTGATAAGAATATCACAAGATCGGAGGAGTAGGGGAGGATTTTATATGTCCATTGTATGGTGGCACTATTGCCGAGTAGTCGGAGGATGGTCTATGTTGTGGTAGTAGTGTTGGGGTATTGAAATATGGATGCTTGGCTAGTTACGTAAAAATAGCATGGTTGATGGACATTGATGTTCAGATTTGGCTGCCTGCTGCGGAAGGTTGTGGGAGTATATCTCATGGGAAAATAGTATAAGTGTGATGTGTTAGTTATTTGATTATTGGGGAATCAAAAACCGGGTACGGAGATTCTGGTACTATCGTTGATGTGAGAGTTTGTGTCTAGAAGGTGCTATGTTCCTTTGGTTGTAAACTATGAGAGTTGTTCCGGATTGAAACGGCTTGATTATTCGCCCATGCGTTGAGGTACCGTGTAGCTTGTGGTGCTATATGAGCAAGATGTCTCTCGAGATGCATGTCATTAGCGCGCCTTAGTTGTGCTTGGGTTTGTGGCGTATTGCACTATCCGTATCCCAGAGTTGTATTTTTGCACTTGGCGTGCTTGTGATCGATATTCAGGTATCTCGTAGGTATAAGCGTTGCGACTTGATGTGTGTTTTCTTCTTGATTGTTATGTGAGGATCGGGTGGCACGCTGCCACAAGTATATAATATTGGGATCGGGTTGCACACCGCAACGGTATCATGATGGATCGGGTTGCACGCCACAACAGTGAGATGTTGAGTACAGTTACATATATTTGTTTTTGTGTAGTTTGTTTTTCATTCACTAAGGAGAATTCATAGCGTCTGTTCGACCGTTTATTTATTACGCGGGTTAGGAAGTTCTATTCCAGAATTCGCTTTCCCTTATGTAGCACATTCAAGTTTGTAGCTTGTTGGCGCATGGTTGGCGTCATACGAGATCTTGGTTAGTGTTTGAGGTGGCCTATTGACTGGGTAGCTTATATTGGGTAAAATGAGGTTATAGGACCTGAAATCAGTAAAATCAGGTTTATATAATGTTTATTAAAGGGCAAATGCCACTATTCGGTTCAGAATGAGGTAATGGTCTTTGTCATGAGGAGAGACTCAATGATTTGTTGATTCAGAAGGTAGTTATGAGTTTCTATACATCTTCTCTACCATGACAGTATTGTGAGGATTAAACCCGGGCTTATATGTAATATGAGGTGTATTGCGGGCATCAACTTCATGAAGTTTCAGCTATTATGGTTGGGGGATGTTACTATGGGCAACCGACTTATACAGTGCGTGTTGTGATTCCAGCACAGATGCGCAATCATGTTCTAGTACAGTGTGTAGTGATTGATGCGGTGTTCGTATGTTAGAATCTGGTATTGTAAAGAAATTCGGAGGTTGGATTTTGGTTCTAAGGCTTATTGATTGAATAAAAGGGAGGACCTTCAGTCCGACTCCAGCTGAGGTGCCAAACTGGGATGGTGATGGCACAGGTAGGTGCATAAGTTGTTAAATAGTAATTCTAGACAACTCCGGAGCAGCTCTTAGCACATTCGAGGACGAACGTATGTTTAAGTAGGGGAGAATGTAACGACCCGACCGGTTGTTTTGAGCTCTAGTGCGTGGTTCGGCGGTTTGAGGCCTTGAGTATCTTCACTTCAGGTATTATGACTTGTACGAGTGGTCGGAATCAAATTTACGGATGTTTGGAGTTAATTCGCGAAGAAAATTCTAAATTTAGAAGCTTTGGGTTGGAAGAATTGACTATGGTTTGAATTTTTAGTAAACCACCTCAGAATCAGGAATTTAAGGTTCCAATAGGTTCGTATAATGATTTTGGACTTGGGCGTATGTTCGGGTCGAGTATCGGGTGGCCCGGGAGTATTTCGGCACTTATCACGAAAGGTTAGTATTTTGAAGGCATAATGATTTCCTAAGTTTGGGTTGAAGTGGAGTTTTATGTTATCCATGTCCGTTTGGGATTCCGAGCCTGGGAATAGTTCCGTATGGTAATTTTGGTCTTAGAAGCGTGCCCGGATGTTGATTTGGAAGTCCATAGTTCATTTCGGCAGCAATTGGCGAAAGTTGGAAATTTGGATGATTTTTAGGAAATTTAACCTAGAGTAGACTTTTTGGTATCTGGGTCGGATTCCGATTCCTAAAGTGGGAGTAGGTCCATAATGTCAATTATGACTTGGGTGTAAAATTGGAGGTCAATCGGACATGATTTGATATGTTTCGGCATAAGATATAGAATTTGGAAGTTTGAAAAACTTATAAGTTCAATTCGAGGTGCAATTTGTAATTTCGGTGTTGTTATGTGTGATTTGAGGCCTCGAGCAGGCCCGTGTTATGCTGTTAAACTTGTTGGTATATTCGGACGGAGTCCCGGGTGAGTTTCGAACGAGGTTCATATCATTTTCGTTTCATGTTGCATTATTGTAGATATGCTGGTTCTGGTTTTTCCGCATCTGCGGAAGAAGGGCCGCGGATGCGATTCTGCAAATGCGGACAGTTGATCGTAGAAGCACAAGTAGGCTTGGCTGGGAAAGCTCGCAGAAGCGGAAATTGGGGCGCATATGCGGCCCCGCAGAAGCGAGGGCGTGGGGTACAGAAGCGATACGGAGCGCAGAAGCGGATGGATATCCGCAGGTGTAAGGCATCAACTAGCTAGTGAATTCCGCAGAAGCGGAGCTCGTGTGGAAGAAACGACGCCGCAGAAGCAGCTCTTGCGTCCGCAGATGCGAAAATGACTGGGCAGAACCCTTTAAGTTCGAGGGTTCAATATTTTCACCCATTTTCGGATTTTGGAGCTCGGTTTGGGCGACCGTTGAGAGGAATTTCACCATACAACTTGGGATAAGTGTTATTGACTCCCTTGTAATTATATTGCATGAATTAACCTTCATGTTTGATGTATGATTATCGAATCTTCAAGAGAAATCGAAGGAAATCTTTATAATTTCATAAAATAAATATTTGAGTTTTGAATACCGATTCAGAGTCGGATTTGAGTGAAATTAGTATGGTTAAACTCGTAGTTGGATGAGTTGTCGGATTTTATGAGTTTCGTCGGGTTCGGAGGCATGGACCCCACTGCTAACTTTTCGAGCGGAGTTGGAAATTGTTTAAATTGATTAGTTATGGGTATTAAAACACATATTTATTGATTTGCATATTGTTTGCATAGTTTTGGATCGACAAACATCGGTTCGAGGTGTTAGAGTGGCGCTGGAGCCAGATATGGAACTTCGAAGGAAGGTAAGTCTGTTGTCTAACCTTGTAAGAGGTAATTTACCCCATAGGTGATTTAAATTAATATTTTCTGCTAATTGTGGGGGCTACGAAGGCACGAGGTGATGAGAGTCCGTACGTAGCTACTAATTATGCTATGTACGAGTAGTTTAGGACCCAAATCATGAATGGCTTGTAATGTTTGCATCCTTTATTAATTGAAGTACTTGAATCATATTGGAAATTGTTAGAGGAAATAGAAAAAGACCGAAATTTCAAATACTTGAATTTTTGTGCAAATTATTCGACCGTTAATAGAAATTGTACATCCTTATATGTTAGCCTTGTGATATCTTCTCATTCCGGAGGTTCATAAAATGTCCTCCTTTTTTGTGGAGCGGGCTGAATACCTTGGCAGTATAGATACATCTATGGATCATGCCGCACATCTCTCGGCAGTGTACACGTTATTCCGGATTGGGCCGAGCGACCTCAGCAGAATCGTGCGTTATCGCTAGTAGTTCAAATATTCACAAGATGAACCTTCCACTGAAGCCGTCATTTTACGGTATTTCTTACTTAATTGGTATTGACACTTGATATATTTTCTAATATATTGATGTAGAATACAAGATCGAGAAAACTTATGCTTTATAAGAAATAATTAGAAGATTGTAAACCTTACAGATTTACCCTACTATTTATGTGTATTTCATATATGCTCAGGCGTTTATTACATTGTTTTATTGGACTTTTAGTAAGTGTCGATGTCGACCTCTCGTTACTACTTCTTCGAGGTTAGACTTGATACTTACTGACTACGCGTTGATTTACGTACTCATACTACACTTGCTGCACATTTTTGTGCAGGTACATATATGTCTAGTGATATTTTGGGCGCAGAGGCGCAGCCATCGTAGGGACTTAAGGTGAGCTTCATTCCATGTTACAAATCCGCAACATACAAAGTCTCTATCAAAGTTATTTATATACTCTTGTGTAATTTGTATTCCAGAAAGACGTTGCATTTACCATATTTTTTCTAGTTGATGTTCATGCACTTGTGATACCAGGTTTTGGGAATTTTCTTCAGGTTAATCATTATTGGGGTTCATCTTAATATTTTTATTCATTTTGTAAATTATATGATACACTGTTAAATTAAGGAAAAGTCACGATTTTAAAAATACTAAAATGAGTAATTAAATTAGTAAATTACCATTGGCTTGTCTAACGGCGGCGTTAGGGGCCATCACGACCCATAATGGAAGTTGGGTCATGACAGTGATCTTACAACCATCGAGGTACTCAATGGATGTGCTTTATCCATATAGAATCGCTTTAAAATCTTTTTAGTGTATGCTGATTGATGGACAAAAATTCCATCTTTCATATACTCAATTTGTAGACCAAGACAAAATTTTGTCTTTCCAAGATCTTTCATTTCAAATTCTTTCTTTAAATAGACTGCTGCTTTAGGAAGCTCCCCAGGAGTTCCAATGATATTTAAATCATATACATAATGATTATAATAAATTAAGATCCAGGTACTCTTCTTTCAACAGGTACTCACTCAGGCGATTATACCACATGCGCCCTGATTGTTTCAATCCGTATAAGAATTTTTGAAGCTTTATTTAATAAATTTCTTGGAAACCTTAATATGCTTCAGAATAATTTAAACCGTTCAATGATTTCCATTATACACATATCAAGTTTTTCATGTATTTCCAGATTAAAATGTGAAATGACTAAATCCACCACAGGAGAACATGTCTCTATATAATCAATGCCAGGATATTTACAAATCTTCTTGTGACATAAGTCGTCTTTATATCTATTGACTTGACCTTTTTTTTTCGCACAAGATATTTATACCTCCACTGGCTTTATACTTTCAGGTGTTGGGACTATCCGTCCAACTTCATATTTTTCAGGTAAAATCAATTTTCATTGCATATTTTTCATTTGGCCAATCATTTATATGTCCAAATTTTATGACAGATTTGAGCTCAAGATCCTCATCAATATTAATAATATTGACCGCTACATTATATTAACAATATCGCCGACAATCATTTTATATCGGCTCTATTATTACCCAATAAAGACATAACTTATTGAGATCTCTTTATCTCATTATTTTGAGGTACCTGAGCCTCTCCCATGAGGTCTTATGAAGTGTTATGTCGTGGTGCTCTTCTAGAGCACTTGCCTTCTTATTATGACCATCTTGAATATTTACTCCTCTCCTTCTTCAAGGAGTTTTATCTTTGAAACCGATTAGTCTATTATGCTTCATGCATGCCATAGACCCTATTCATTGTGAACTTTATTTTATTTGGAGCATTAGCAGCTGGAATATGACATTTAGCTTTGGGTCAGCAAATACGCCTGGCAATATTTTGTGAATGAATTATCACTTGAACTTCAAGTTCTCATTTTCTCGTACGAGGATCTAGATGTACTCATAATAATTCATTACTTTTTCAGCTGCCCATTTTCTCCCCCTAATGTTGGGATCACCAACACATATCCCTAGCCTTATTTGGGGATCCATCTTTGTGCATTGTGGTGGAACAATTAAATCATATAGCACATTCATATTTGTAGATGGAAATTACTTGGTTCCTGACCCTGAACCGATTGTGATAGGGAGAACTTATCATAACTTGGCCAGATGCATACAAGTGCTATTGTATATTAAATAATACACCACATACCAAATTGTATTTTGCCAGTTTTGTTCTCGTAACCAATAGTTTAGCTATAATTGAAGGCATACAATTTCTGCTAAACCAACTTGGATTTAAACCAACATTATCAAGATAAATCATCATAACTTATATTCTGAAACTGTACTCTAATAATTTGAGTAATCAATCTTGCAAAATCCAAACAACAAGTTGATAACAAGCACATGTGACCACAGAATAGATGCATCTATTAAAATTTTATAATAGTAAACGGTCCACATGACAGGTGACTGGGCCCATATATTTATCATCTTTTATTCATTCCAAAAATCAAGATATTCAATCCTAACCTTAAGTGGTATATCATGAGAATAAGTAGCACAAGAGAATTCTTGAAGAATATTCTATTTCTTCAATATATGCCAATGTAATTCTCAATTAATGTTTTGCATCATAATTGAACCGGGATGGTCAACCGGTCATGCTGACTAATATTTGTTTCAGTAAATCTCTAGTTTACTTGTGACATATGATTCCATCATCATGCTTATATTTGTGTAGTACAAATAGAAAGAAAATCAGGTAACCTTTTATATTTACCCGTTATGATTATAGAAATATGAAGATATTCAGTATTTCTTTCATTTATAGTCTCAATATTCCAACTACTTTGACTTATACATTTGAAACTCAAAAAGTTTCTTTTGAAACTTTACAATATCAATGTCGTGAATAATTTTATTCATCCGGGTAGTAACAAATTAATTTTTTCGGAGCTTTTAATAACTTTTATACTACAAGATCTTTTGTCACACCATTCATATGGTAAATGTCTTCTTCATGGACTACTAGAAAACAAGCCTATAGAAACATCAGTAAAACTGTTGCCAAAGATAGAGAAACCGTTGCAGCAGTCCTATTGCGGCGATTTTGGCTCCGTTGCAAGTTAAGGCGTTGCAATTGGTCTATTGCAACAAACAGTTTTGGAGCCATGGTCATAGCTGTATCTATCGTAATTATTTTACTCCAGTCTTTTACAACGATTATTAAAAGTTGTCGCAACGATTATGGACCGTTGCAATACGAC
Organism: Nicotiana otophora; assembly: GCA_000715115.1. Lineage (NCBI taxonomy): Eukaryota > Viridiplantae > Streptophyta > Magnoliopsida > Solanales > Solanaceae > Nicotiana > Nicotiana otophora. The sequence goes on from AWOL01S0007139.1 coordinate 36,332, forward strand.
TACTGTAACGGCACAAAACCGATGGAATAGACCTACTAGAACAGTTTGTTGAAATAGTTTAGCTTATTTATTGTAATGGTTATTATAACTATTGCAATGGTCATTACAAGCTATTGCAATAATTTTTATGAGCTATTGTAATGGAGTAAAATATAATCCGCTGAAATTTATACAAACCATGAAAGGAAACTAAATTCATCAATAAAATCATAATCCAAAATATCCAACTAGTATTATCTATAGAGAAAATATAAAATATTAGCTAACAATTCAAGAGTTAGCATACATATAAGTTTGCAAAATATTCAAAAATTTGAACAGTCCTAGAACGTCTGAAGGTGTAGATCAACCAATGATCTTTAAGTAAGGTCTTCACTGATTTCATCCCCCATTTGTTCATTTTCTTCACCTACAAATTGAAAAGGCATAACAATATTTAGAGGGTAGGAAAAAAAATTAAAAAGAAAAGAGAAAATTGCAAACAAACTATTAGAGATATCATAATTTAAATTTGAATATAATATCTAATGATGTTGTGTACATTATTATATGTAGCTTTATTTCATATAAGACAAATGGGAGGAAATTCAGAATAACCAACTTCCCATATAATTCAAACACACATTCTTTCTGTAACCTAATTAGTTGAAGACAATATAAGTCTACAAGAGAGGAAGCCACATAAAGATTGGTATCAAAACTAGTTTTTCGGACTATAGCATGTACCTGGTTCCCTTCTAACAATGCAACACAAGCAGATATAATAGAAGAAAGTGTAAACTAGTTATGATCAACCCTCAATTTATTTAGCCAACAATATAACCTTCTCATATAACCCATTTTGGACATACCCAACAACCATTGAACTCCAAGTAACATCATTCCTTTCAGACATGGAATCAAAACCCCAAAAGCATCGTTCATCAACCCGCATTTAGCATAAACATCAAGCAAATCAATAGACACAAAAATATTTAATTCTAGTGATACCTTAAGTGCAAGGAAAGCTATAACTTGTGGCTAGTTTATACAACAAAAAGGAAGATACAGAAATGTAGTTTAACTTCATGTACATTATGGTAAGTAAAAGCATCACAAATGGAACATGCTGCTAGCACATTTTTTATCTTGAGACTAGGTGAATTTGGCTTGCATTAACATGAATAATTTTGTTAGTTATTGTGCAAGTAGTACTCATTTCTTTTCAAGTTACAGCTCATGGAACTATTTATCGTGGTCAACAAAAGTAAAAAGCTTAACTTTTTCTTGTTCAAATTTATCAACAGATCTCCTAATAATAGGAAAATGAAAACAGTTATGCCATTGCATGAATTAGAGGAATCTCTTGTAAATCTCTACATGTATATGATTCAGAATGCTATGACACTACTAAATTTCCATTCTAATACAACTGTTAATTTATAGGACTGATGGAATGGTTATGAGACGAATATTAGGATGAACTAAAAAAATGCAAGTTTCTAACTATAGGATGCATGAAATTACAGTAAAGTACCTAAATGTACACCTTAAATTTAAGAATTTTGACTCACGTATATGTGATCGGAAGACATAAGAATGCTTAGAAGTTAACAATTTTGAGAATACTTAAAAGTTAGGAATTTTGAGAATGCTTTAAAGCATATACACTCGGGAATACTCCATGTAGTTCCTTTCTATGTAAAAAAGCTATCTTTCATACTGCAGAAGTAGTAGCATCATACAGAATAATGGATAATAATCAAGTCCATAAAATCAAATATTTTATACAATCTGAAATTTAGAAGCACCAATTATAGGATTACGGGAATTCTAACCTTGATTGTTGCTACCAAGAGATGGTTGATGAATTAGCTTATTAGCTGCTACTTGTGTTGAGGAAGCTTCACCCAATGAATGAGAATACAATGTTGCTAAAATATTAGCATCAATTGATAATCCAGAACGTTGAAGTTTTGCTATGATATCTTCTACAATTTCTTGTCTCATCATTGTCTTTTGTTCCTCGTATTGTTCCTTCTGTTCCTCAATTTTTTCCTCCAATCGTATCATCCTCTCTTCCATATTTTGCATGAGATCATCTGTTGCATTTGAAGAGTGTTCGAAATGTCCCACTTTCCTTTTCAAAGTCGTTTTTGTAATCCCCCGCCCATACAATCTCAAACGTCCCGGAAGTTCAGGTCCCATGACTGATGCAAATGCATTAATTGACTCACCACCATTTTAACTTTGTTGCATTTCAATATTCTCCATTTCAGCCTGTAATAAAATTAAAAAAAAAGAATTCAAGTAAAAAAAAAGTCAATATGAATATATTCTTGTCACGACCCAAAAATCAATCGTTGTGATGGCGCCTATCGTGATACTAGGAAAGCTGCTACTCAACTATCTCAACATAGTAAAAGCTTTAAAATATAGGCGAAAACAATTTAATATTTAAGAAAAATCCTTTTTAAATTTGAAATAAACCCGTAACACAATACAATCTATCCCAAAACCGGGGGGTCACCGAGTATATGAGCATCTATATCAGAATACAGTCTATTAGAATGTCTAAAGAGTAAAAACGGAAGTATAGATAAAGATAATGAAGGAGAGTCAAGGCCTGCGAACGCCATGCAGCTACATCGATAGTCTCCGAGATCCTGTCTCCTTAATCAGCAGTCGCCGTAACCAGAAGCACCTGGATCTGCACACGATGTATATGGTGTAATATGAGTACAGCCAACTAAGTAAGTAATAAACTCAAAAAGTCAAAAATTTGATATCCGACCCCGATATCAAAAGGACACCCTCGGTCAAACTTCCCAAAAATTTGATTCCGCCATTTCAAGCCTAATTCCGCTATGGACCTCCAAATGATTTTTCAGACACTCTCCTAAGTCCAAAATCACTATACGGAGCTACTGGAATCATCAGAATTCAAATCCGAGGTCGTTTATACATACATCAACACCTAGTCAACTTTTCCAACTTAAGCTTTCCATTTAAGAGACTAAGTGTCTCATTTCACACTGAATTATCTCCGGACCCGAACCAACTAACTCGATAAGTCATATAACAACTATAAAGCATAAATAGAGCAGTAAATGGGGGAACGAGGCTACAACTCTCAAAAGGACCAGTTGGGTCGTTACATCCTCCCCACTTAAACAAACGTTTATCCTCGAACGGGTCTAGGAACATACCTGGAGTCTCAAATAGGCGCGGATAACCGCTCCAAATCTCCCGCTCGGTCTCCCAAGTAGCCTCCTCGACCGGCTGACCTCTCCACTGCACCTTCCATGAAGCTATATCCTTTGACCTCAACTTCCGAACCTGCCGATCCAAAATGGCCACCGGCTCCACATCGTAAGCCAAATCACCATCCAATTGAACTGTACTGAAATACAAAACATGAGACGGATCTCCGATATACTTCTGGAGAATAGAAACATGAAATACTGGATGCACACTCGACAAGCTGGGTGGCAAGGCAAGCTTGTAAGCCACCTCCCCAATCCTCTGAAGTACCTAAAAAGGTGCAATGAACCGAGGGCTCAACTTGCCCTTCTTCCCGAACCTCATAACACCCTTCATGGGTGAAGCCTTCAGCAAAACCTTATCCCCAACTATGTAAGACACATCGCGTACCTTCCTGTCGGCATAGCTCTTTTGTCTGGACTGCGCCGTGCGAAGCCGCTCTTGAATCAATTTAATTGTCCAATGCATCATGAACCAAGTCTGTACCCAAAAGCTTATCCTCACCAGGTTCAAACCAACCCACCGGAGATCTACACCGCTTCCCGTATAGAGCCTCATACGGGGCCATCTGGATGCTCGACTGATAACTGTTGTTGTAAGAATACTTCGTGATTGGCAAAAACTGATCCCAAGAACCCCCAAATTCCATAACACACGCGCATAGCATGTCCTCTAATATCTGAATAGTGCGCTCCGACTGTCCGTCCGTCTGAGGGTGAAATGCTGTGCTCAACTCAACTTGGGTGCCCAACTCTAGCTGCACGGCTCTCCAGAACTGCAATGTAAACTGCGTGCCTCTATCTGAAATGATGGAAATTGGTACATCGTGAAGGAGAACACTCTCTCATATGTAAATTTCAGCCAACCACTCTAAAGAATAGGTAGTACCAATTGGAATGAAGCGCGCGGACTTGTCAACCGATCCACAATCACCCAAATAGCATCAAACTTCCTCGAAGTCCGTGAGAGTCCCACTACAAAATCCATGGTGGTCCGCTTCCATTTCCACTCTGGAATATCTAACTTCTGAAGCAATGCACCCGGTCTCTGATGCTCATACTTCACCTGCTGACAGTTAAGGCACCGATCTACAAACCCTACTACATACTTCTTCATTATCCTCCACCAATAGTGTTGTCTCAAGTCCTAATACCTCTTCGCGGCACCTGAATGAATGGAATACTGCGAACTGTGGGCCTCCTCAAGAATCAACTCACGTAGCCAACCATATTGGGCACACAAATCCGACCATGCATCCTCAATACACTATCATCCCCAATAGTCATATCTCTGGCATCACCATGCTAAACCGTGTCCTTAAGGACAAGCAAATGGGGATCATCATATTGGCGCCCTCTGATGCAATCGTATAAGGAAGACCGAGAAACCACACAAGCTAGAACCCACATGGGCTCCGAAATATCCAATCTCATGAACTGGTTGGCCAAAGCCTGAACATCAACTGCAAGAGGTCTCTCCCCAACGATAATGAATGCAAGACTACCCATACTCACCGCCTTTCTACTCAAGGCATCAGCCACCATATTAGTCTTCCCCGGATGATACAGAATGGTGATATCATAGTCTTTTAGCAGCTCCAACCATATCTGCTGTCTCAAATTTAGATCCTTTTGTTTGGACAAGTGATGGAGGCTACGATGATCAGTAAATATCTCAATAGACACACCATAGAGATAGTGTCTCCAAATCTTCAACGCATGAACAATGGAAGCCAACTCCAAATCATGAACATGGTAGTTCTTCTCATGAGGCTTCAATTGGCGTGAAGCATAAGCAATTACTCTACTCTCCTGCATCAACACACACCCAATGTCGATCCGAGAAGCATCACAATACACTGTATAAGAGCCTGAAGCAGACGACAAAACTAGAACTGGAGCTGTGGTCAAGAAAATTTTGAGCTTCTGAAAGCTCTCCTCACACTCATATGACCACCTGAAAAGAGCACCCTTTTAGGTCAGTTTGATCAAGGGCGATGAAATAGACGAGAAACCCTCCAAAAAGTGACGATAATAACAGCCAAGCCGAGGAAGCTCTGAATTCCATAGCTAAGGACGGTCTGGGCCAACTCTGAACTGCCCATATCTTCTTCGGATCCACCTGAATACCCTCACTGGACACCACCTGTCCCAAGAATGCCACTGAACTAAGCCAAAACTCACACTTGGAGAACTTGGAATAAAGCTTCTCCTCCCTCAGCCGCTGCAACACAATCCGCAAATGCTGGGCATGCTCTTCTTGGCTACGAGAGTACACCGGGATATTATCAATGAATACGATAACAAACAAGTCGAGATAAGGCTAAAAAACATTGTTCATCTGATGCATGAACACTGTTCGTAATCCTAAAAGACATCACAAGAAACTCATAATGACCGTAACGGGTCTTGCATGTTGTCTTCGGGATATCTGAATCCCGAATCTTTATTTGGTGATACCAGACCTAAAATCAATCTTGGAGAACACCCTCACTCCCTGAAGCTGGTCAAACAGATCATCAATATGCGGCAAAGAATACTTATTCTTGATTGAAACTTTGTTCAACTGCCTATAATCAATGCACATTCTCATAGTACCGTCCTTCTTCTTCACAAACAACACCGGTGCACCCCAAGATGACACACTAGGCCTAATAAACACCTTATCAAGGAGTTCCTGAAGCTGTTCCTTCAATTCCTTCAACTCAGCTGGTGCCATGCGATAGAAATGGGTTGAGTGCCAGGCACCAAGTCAATACCGAAGTCAATATCCCTGTCAGGCGGCATTCCCAATAAGTCTACAGGAAACACATCCGAAAATTCCCGCACCACCGGAACAGAATCAATAATAGGAGCATCAGCACTAACATCCCTCAAAAAGGCCAAAAAAGATAAACAACCCTTCCCAACCATTCGCTGGGCCTTCAAATATGTAATCACTATACTTGGAACATTGTATGGAGAACTTGTCCACTCAATCCTTGGCAACCCCGGCATCGCCAACTTCACAACCTTAGCTTGATAATCTAGAACATCATGACATGGAGACAACCAATCCATACCCAAGATCACGCCAAAATCAACCATGCTAAGCAACAAGAGATTAACTCTAGTATCCAGAGTCCCAATGGTCAGTACACACGACATGAAGACATGAACAGATGAAACTAAGGACTCACAAGGCATATTCAAATGATGATCAAACTATGATGATACATATGAATCAGTGGAACCAGGATCAAACAGTACAGAGGCCTCCCTATGGCAAACTGAGACAATACCTGTGATTACTGCGTCTGAAGCAACAACATCTGGTCTGACAGGAACAGCATAGAATCGATCTTGACCGCCGCCAGATCAGCCTCCCCCTCTAGGGCGACCCCTAACGGACTGAGCTCCACCCCTAACTGGCTGAGTTGGTGGTGAAATAACAGGAGCTGAAGTCGTAGGATGACTCCTCTTCTGAGCTGGACCTCCTGTAAGGCAGGGACAATACCTCTTGATGTGACCTATATATCCACACTCGAAACAATCCCTCCCTGCGAATGGCGGTGGGGACTGGAGAGAGCCCCAAGCACCAGAATACCCACTAGAAGAGCCTGGTGCCGATAAGCCCTGAACTGGAGGTGCATGCGATAAACTCTGAGCTGGTAGGGTACTGAGAGATGACTGGCCATGATGATAACTATATGAACCATAGATGGATGATCCACCACGGTGAACTGGATGACCCATCTGAGCATGCCTGTAAGGTCGACCCCTGCCACGGTAAAACTGACCCCCTGAAAGAACATCGTTGAAATCACCTGATCCACGAGGCCTTTTGGCCTCCCTCTCACCTCGCCCCTGACTGCAGACCATCTCTATCTGCCGAGCAATGTCGACTACCTCATCAAAAGTACCACCAGATATCCTCTCCCTAGTCATAAGCAACCGCAACTGATATGTGAGGCCACCGACGAACCTCCGAATCCTCTCCCTATTAGTTGGAACTAACCAGACTATGTGACCAGCCAACTCAGAAAATCTCATCTCGTACTGCGTCACAGACATGCCATCCTGACGAAGGTGCTCAAACTGTCTACACAGCTCCTCTCTGTGAGACTGCGACACGAACTTCTCCAAGAAGAGAACGGTGAACTCCCGCCATGTAAGTGTCGCGGCACCGACCAGCCTGCGCCTCTCATAAGCCTCCCACCATCTCAAGGCAACCCCAAAAAACTGAAAAGTAGTGAACGAGACCCCACTAGCCTCCAAGCTACCTGCTGTCCGAAGCATCCACTCACACCTATCTAGAAACCCTTAATATTCTCTGACTCAAAACCACTAAATGATGGAGGTCGAAGCCTCCCAAATCTCTCAAGCCTCCTCTGCTCATCGTCTGCCATAACGGGGTCTACTGGGGCCTGAGCAGGTGCAATCGGCTAGGCTAGTAATGCCCCCGGTATCTGAAGTCCCAGAACTACCTGATCCGGAGCGGGCAACAGAGGTATGAGTACCTTCCCCAGCCTGATAAGTGGCAGGTGCGGCTTGAGCCGAAACCACCTAAGCAAGGCCAGTGCAAACTGTCAATATCTGGGCTAAAGTCTCCTAAAGGCCTGGAATCCTAATGGGCACAACTGGCGCCCGAGTTGGAGCATTTGGTAGGTCCACAGGTGCTGTCCTAGTTGTACCTCTGCCCCTACCGTGACCTCGGCCTGTCGCGGCCCTAGCTGGTGGTACTGGTGGCTGTCCATCCTGCCTAGTAGTACGTGTCCTCACCATCTGTAAGAGAATAGAATAACAAAAATTCAATTTTCGAGATCAACAAATTCGCACGATAGAGTACAAGAAATTGAAATTTTCCTAAGGGTTTGGCAGCCTCTCGAAGATAAGTACATACATCTCCGTACTGATCCGAAAGACTCTACTAAATCTGCTCATGACTTATGAGACCTATGTAACCTATGCTCTGATACCAATTTGTGACGACCCAAAAACCAACCGTCGTGATGGTGCCTATCTTGGTACTAGGTAAGCCGCTACTCAACTATCTCAATACAGTAAAAGCTTTAAAATATAGGCAGAAACAATTTAATATTTAAGAAAAATCCTTTTTAAAACCGAAATAAACCCATAACATAATACAATCTATCCCAAAATCGGGGTGTCACCGAGTACATGAGCATCTATATCAGAATACAGTCTATTACAATGTCTAAAGAGTAAAAATTTAAGTACATATAAAGATAATGAAGGAGAGTCAAGGCCTGCAAACGCCATGCAACTACTTCGATAGTCTCCGAGATCCTATCTCCTCAATCAGCAGCCGCCGTAACCAGAAGCACCTAGATTTGCACACGAGGTGTAGGGTGTAGCATGAGTAAAACCAACTCAGTAAGTAACAAACCCAAACTGTGGGCTGAAAGGAGTGGCGAACTCAACCAGCACAATTCAATATAGAAATAACAGTGCAGAAATGTAGACATGCTTTCAAGTTCGATATATATCTTAAAACAGTAAAATGGATCAATCTGAATGATATGAAAAATATAACTCCTTAACCTCAACTATGCCAATGCAATGCTGTATGTGATACACCACGTTGATAGCCTCATGTGCTCACACTCTCGAATACTCAACCAATCGATACTGTATATGGCACATACGGCCTAGGGAAGTTCCATCCCGGAATATATACATCACCGACTATAAGTCACCAGTATCGAGGAAGGCCAATCCAGCCCCGTGGAGATCATCTATCTCCATGTAATATCAATCGCGCTCACTGGGTGTGTGTGCAAACTCCAGAGGGGATCCTTTAGCCCAAACACAATCATAAATCAGTATAACCACTGCGGTGTGCAATCGGATCCTATAAATGTCACTCATAATCAGGCACCCAGCCTCACTCAATCATCAATCTCTCCAGTCTCTCTCTCACGGGCTCACGATGTCATGATACTAGCCTGAAAACAATGATATGATGCATCAATAAATAATAAGATTGCGATGAGATATGAAATGAATGAATATGACCGAGTATGAAATATCAATGAAATCAGTAATCCAACAACAAGAAACGGCCACTATGGGTCGAAACAGTGCCGGAATAAAGCTTAAACATGATATCTAGCACGAGTGGCAACTCAATTACTTTATCACATGATGAATACACGGGTATCAACAAGATGAAAAAGCACTATATGGTGCCATGGAGTCAACCAGGTCATAATTCTCACGGTGTATTCCTGCACGCCCGTCACTTGGCATGTGCATCACCTTAATACCAATCACACAAGACAAAATTCGGGGTTTCGAACCCTCAGAACCAAGTTGGAAAGTGTTACTTACCTCAATCCGGGCTAAATTCTACTCCAAAATGCCCTTGCCCCTCAAATCTGTCTCCAAACATCCCGAATCTAGCCACAAACAGTATAATAAAATAAATAGAGGCTAAAGAAATTAACTCCACAAGCAAAATACAAAATTTTAGTCAAAATCCAAAATCGGCCCAAACCTGACCCCCGAGCCCATGTCTCGAAATCTGACAAAAGTTATAAAATCCTAAAGCCCCTTCACTCACGAGTCTAAACAAACCAAATTCATCAAAATCAGACACCAACTGGTCATTCAAATCCTCAAAAGCAACTCTCCAAATACCTAGACTCAAACCCCCAAATTACAACTCAAAAACACACCATCTAGGCGGAAAATCAGTGGGCAAACATAATTATTGAAGAAACATGAACACAAGGAAACTTACCTCAAGAATCCCCTTGAAAAATCCTCTCAAAACCTCCAAAATCCGAGATAAAAAATGTGAAATGAAGCCAAAAATCTCGGACCCCGCTGATATAGGTTCTTCCCAGGCATTTCCGCACCTGCGGAGCCTGGGCTCCCACCTGCGCGCCCGCTGGTGCAAAAATCTGGGCGCACCTGCGAAAATGACTACCTCCGGCTGCCTTCGCTCCTGCGACCAATGGTCTACATCTGCGCTATCGCAGGTGCAGAGAAACCATCGCACATGCGACCCCTGCTGGTCTCTACCCTTTCCGCACCTGCGGTCAACCTGCCTCACCTGCGGCATCGCATTTGCGGTCCCCTCTCCGCAGGTGCGGTCACAACAGCAACTCTCAGACTTCAACAACTTCTCAATTCAAATTCCAAGTTCGTTAACCATCTGAAATCAACCTGAGGCCCCCGGGACCCCAACCAAACATACCAACAAGTCTTATAACATAATACGAACTTTGTCAAATCTTCAAATAATCTTTAACAACATTGAAAACACGAATTACACACGGATTCAAGCCTAAGAAACTTTAAACTTTTCCAAATTCTACAAACGACGCTGAGACCTATCAAATCACGTCCGATTGACCTCAAATTTGCACACAAGTCATAAATAACCCTACGAACCTACTGTAACTTCCTGAATCGGAATCCGACACCGATATCAAACAGTCAACCCCCGGTCAAACTTCTTAAAAATTTGACTTCCGCCATTTTAAGCCTAATTCCGCTATGGAACTCCAAATAATTTTCCGGACATGCTCCTAAGTCCAAAATCACCATACGGAGCTACTAGAATCATCAGAATTCAAATCCGAGGTCGTTTGCACATATATCAATACCCAGTCAACTTTTAAAACTTAAGCTTTCTATTTAAGAGACTAAGTGTCTCATTTCACACTGAATTATCTCCGGACCCGAACCAACTAATCCGATAAATTATATAACAACTATAAAGCACAAATAGAGTAGAAAATGGGGGAACATGGCTACAACTCTCGAAACGACCAGTCGGGTCGTTACATCCTCTCCTTCTTAAATAAACGTTCTTCCTCGAACGGGTCTATGAACATACCTGGAGTCTCAAATAGGTGTGGATAATTGCTCCGCATCTCCCGCTCGGTCTCCCAAGTAACCTCCTCCACGGGCTGACCTCTCCACTGCACCTTCACTGAAGCTATATCCTTTGACCTCAACTTCCGAACATGCCAATCCAAAATGGCCATTGGCTCCACATCGTAAGCCAAATCACCATCCAACTGAACCGTACTGAAATCCAAAACATGAGATGGATCGCCGATATGCTTTCGGAGCATAGAAACATGAAATACTGGATGCACACTCGACAAGCTGGGTGGCAAGGCAAGCTTGTAAGCCACCTCCCCAATCCTCTGAAGCACCTCAAAAGGCCCAATGAACTGAGGGCTCAACTTTCCCTTCTTCCCGAACATCATAACACCCTTCATGTGTGAAACCTTCAGTAGAACCTTCTCCCCAACTATATAAGACACATCACGGACTTTCCTGTTGACATAGCTCTTCTGTCTGGACTGTGCTATGCGAAGCCGCTCTTGAATCAATTTAACCTTGTCCAATGCATCCTGAACCAAGTATGTACCCAAAAGCCTAGCCTCACCGGGCTCAAACCAACCCACCGGAGATCTACACCGCCTCCCGTACAGAGCCTCATATGGGGCCATCTGGATGCTCGACTGATAACTGTTGTTGTAAGCAAACTCCGCGAGTGGCAGAAACTGATCCCAAGAACCCCCAAAATCCATGACACAAGTGCGTAGCATATCCTCCAATTTCTGAATAGTGCACTTGGACTGTCTGTCCGTCTGAGGGTGAAATGATGTGCTCAACTCAGCTTGGGTGCCCAACTCTAGCTACACAACTCTTTAGAACTGTGATATAAATTGCGTGCCTCTATATGAAATAATAAAAATAGGTACACCGTGAAGGCGAACAATCTCTCGGATGTAAATCTCAGCCAACTGCTCCGAAGAAGAGGTAGTACCAACTGGAATGAAGTGTGCGGACTTGGTCAGCCAATCCATAATCACCCAAATAGCATGGAACTTCCTCGAAGTCCGTGGGAGTCCAACTACAAAATCCATGGTGATCCGCTCCCATTTCCACTCTAGAATTTCTATCCTCTGAAGCAATCCACCTGTCTCTGATGCTCATACTTCACCTGCTGACAGTTAAGGTACCGAGCTACAAACCCTACTACATCCTTCTTCATTATCCTCCACCAATAGTGCTGCCTCAAGTCCTGATACATCTTCGCGGCACACGGATGAATTGAATACCGCGAACTGTGGGCCTCCTCGAGAATCAACTCACGTAGCTCATCCACATTGGGCATACAAATCCGACCCTGCATCCTCAATACCCCATCATCCCCAATAGTCACATCTCTAGCATCATCATGCTGAACCGCGTCCTTAAGGACAAGTAAATAGGGATCATCATACTGGCGCCCTCTAATGCGATTGTATAAGGTAGACCGAGAAACCACATAAGCTAGAACCCGACTGGGCTCCGAAATATCCAATCTCAGAAACTGGTTGGCCAAAGCGTGAACATCAACTACAAGAGGTCTCTCCCCAACGAGGATGAATGCAAGACTACCCATACTCACCGCCTTTCTACTCAAGGCATCCGCCACCATATTAGCCTTCCCCGGATAATACAGAATGGTGATATCATAGTCTTTTAGCAGCTTCAACCATCTCCTCCATCTCAAATTTAGATCCTTTTGTTTGAACAAGTGCTGGAGGCTATGATGATCATTAAATACCTCACAAGACACACCATAGAGATACTGTCTCCAAATCTTCAACGCATGAACAATGGCAGCCAACTCAAAATCATGAACATGGTAGTTCTTCTCATGAGGATTCAACTAGCGTGAAGCATAAGCAATTACTCTACCCTCCTACATCAACACACACCCAATGCCAATCCAAGAAGCATCACAATACACTGTATAAGAGCTTGAAGTTGACGGCAAAACCAGAACTAGAGCTGTGGTCAATGCAGTATTGAGCTTCTGAAAGCTCTCCTTATACTCATCTGACCACCTGAAAGGAACACCCTTTTGGGTCAGTTTGGTCAAGGGCAATGTAATAGACGAGAAACCCTCCACAAAGCGACGATAATAACCGGTCAAGCTGAGGAAGCTCTGAATATCCGTAGCTGAGGACGGTCTGGGCCAACTCTGAACCGCCTATATCTTCTTTGGATCCACCTGAATACCCTCACTGGACACCACATGTCCCAAGGATGCCACTGAACTAAGCCAAAACTCACACTTGGAGAACTTGGCATAAAGCCTCTCCTCTCTCAGCCGCTGCAACACAATCCGCAGATGCTGGGCATGCTCTTCTTGGATACGAGAGTACACCAGGATATTATCAATGAATACGATAACAAACAAGTCGAGATAAGGCTAAAACACATTATTCATCTGATGCATGAACACTGTTGGTAATCCCAAAAGACATCACAAGAAACTCATAATGATCGTAACGGGTCCTGAATGCTGTCTTCAGGATATCTGAATCCCGAATCTTCAAATGGTGATACCCAGACCTCAAATCAATCATGGAGAACACCCTCGCTCCCTGAAGCTGGTCAAACAGATCATCAATACGCAGCAAAGGATACTTATTCTTGATTGTAACTTTGTTCAACTGCCTATAATCAATGCACATTCTCATAGTATCGTCCTTCTTTTTCACAAACAACACCGGTGCACCCCAAGGTGACACACTAGACCTATTAAACCCCTTATCAAGGAGTTCCTAAAGCTTCTCCTTCAATTCCTTCAACATATCTGGTGTCATACGATATGGTAGAATAGAAATAGGTTGAGTGCCCGGTACCAATTCAATATCGAAGTCAATATCCCTATCGGGCGGCATGCCCGGTAAGTCTGTAGGAAACACATTCGAAAATTCCCGCACTACCGGAACAGAATCAATAGTAGGAGCATCATCACTAACATCCCTCACAAAGGACAAATAAGATAAACAACCCTTCCCAACCATTCGCTGGGACTTCAAATATGAAATTACTATACTAGGAAGAACCTCTCTACTCAATCCTCGGCAACCCCGGCATCGCCAACTTCACAACCTTAGCATGACAATCTAGAATAACATGACATGGAGACAACCAATCCATACCCAAGATCACGCCAAAATCAACCATGCTAAGAAACAAGAGATCAACTCTAGTATCCAGACTCCCAATGGTCGCTACACACGACTGGTATACACGGTTCACAATAAAAGTATCGCCCACCAGTGTAGAGACATGAACAGATGAAACTAAGGACTCACGGGGCATATCCAAATGATGATCAAAGTACGATGATACATATGAATAAGTGGAACCAGGGTCAAACAGTACAGAGGCCTCCATGTGGAAAACTGAGACAATACCTGTGATCACTGCGTCTGAAGCAATAACATCTGGTCTGGCAGGAATAACATAGAATCGATCCTGACTGCCACCTGATCGGCCTCTCCCTCTAGGGTGACCCCTAACTGACTAAGCTCAACCCCGAACTGGCTGAGTGGGTGGTGGAATAACGTGAGTTGAAGTCGTAGGCTGACTCCTCTGCTGAGTTGGACCTCCCGTAAGGCGGGGAGAATACCTCTTGATGTGACCCATATCTTCACACTCGAAACAACACCTCTCTGCGAATGGCGGTGGGGACTGGAGAGAGCCCCGAGCACCAGAATACCCGTTAGAAGAGCCCGGTGCCGATGAGCCATGAAATGGAGTGCACGGGATGAAATGTGAGCTGGTAGGGCATTAAGAGATGACTTCCCCTGATGATAACTATATGAACCATGGCTGGATGATCCACCACGGTGAACTGGATGACCCGTCATAAGCAACTGCACCGATATGTGAGGCCATCGATGTACCTCCAAATCCTCTCCCCATTAGTGGGAACTAGACAGACTGCGTGACGAGCCAACTCATAAAACCTCATCTCGTACTGCGTCACAGACATACCATCCTAACGAAGCTACTCAAACTGTCTACGCAGCTCCTCTCTGCGAGACTGTGGCACGAACTTCTCCAAGAAAAGAACGGAGAACTCCGGCCATGTAAGTGGTGATGCACCGACTGACCTGCACCTCTCATAAGCCTCCCACCATCTGAAGGCAGCCCCAGAAAACTGAAAAGTAGTGAACCAGACCCCACAGGTCTCCAGAATGCCCGCTGTCCGAAGCATCCACTCACACCTATCCATAAAACCCTGAGCATCCTCTGACTTAACACCACTAAATGATGGAGGTCGAAGCCTCCCAAATATCTCAAGCCTCCTTTGCTCATCGTCTGCCATAACGGGGACTATTGGGGCCTGAGCAGCTGCAACCGGCTAGGCTAGTAATGCCCCAGGTATCTGAAGTCCCTGCAGTGCCTGATCTGGAGTACGAGCAACATGGGTATGATTACCTCCCCTGGCTTGAGAAATGGCAGGTGCAACTTAAGCCGAAACCACCTAAGAAAGGACAAAGTCTCCCGAAGGCTTGGAAACACAATGGGCACAACTGGTGCCTGAGCTGGAGCAATTGGTGGGTCTGCAGGTGCTGCCCTAGTTGTACCTATGCCCCTACCGCGACCTCAGTATGTCGCGGCCCTAGCTAGTGGTACTGGTGGCTGTCCATCCTGCCCAGTAGTACGTGTACTCATTATTTGTGAGAGAATAAAATAACAGAAATTCAGTTTTCGGGATCAACAAATTCACACAATAGAGTACAAGAAATTAACATTTTTCTAAGGGTTCGGCAGCCTCTCGAAGATAAGTACAGACGTCTCTGTACCGATCTGCAAGACTCTACTAAACCTGCTCATGACTCATGAGACCTATGTAACCTAAGATCTGATACCAATTTGTCACAACCCAAAAACCAACCGTCGTGATGGCGCCTATCGTGGTACTAGGCAAGCTGCTACTCAACTATCTCAACACAGTAAAAGCTTTAAAATATAGGTGGAAACAATTTAATATTTAAGAAAAATCCTTTTTGAAACCGAAATAAACCTGCAACACAATACAATTGATCAATCTGAATGATATGAAAAATATAACTCCTCAACCTCTACCATGCCAATGCAATGTTATATGTCATGCACCATGCTAACAACCTCATGTGCTCACACTCTTTAATACTCAACCACTCGGTACTGTATATGGCCCATACAACCCAGGGAAGATCCATCCCGGAACATATACATCACCGACTATAAGTCACCCAGTACTAAGGAAGGTCAATCCAACCCTGTGGTGAAAATCCATCTCCATGTAATATTAACTGTGCTCACTGGGTATGTGTGCAGACTCCGGAGGGGCTCCTTCAATCCAAGCGCTATCATAAATCACTATAACCACTGCGTCGTGCAACCCGATCCCATAAATGTCACTCATAATCAGGCACTCGGCATCACACAATCATCAATCTCTCCAGTCTCTCTCTCACAGGCTGACAATATCATGATACTAGCCCGAAAACAATGATATGATGCATTAATACACAACAACAGAGACTGTGATAAGATATGAAATGAATAAAAATGACTGAGTATGAAATATCAATCAAATGAGTAAGCCAACAACAAGAAACGACCACTATGGTCCAAACAGTACCGGCATAAAGCTTAAACATGATATCCAGCATGAGTGACAACTCAATTACTTTATCACATGATGAATACACGAGTATCAACAAGATGAAAACCACTATACGGTGACATAGAGTCAACCAGGTCACAATTCTCACGGTGCACGCCCATCACTTGGCATGTGCGTCACCTCAATACCAATCACATAACACATAATTCGAGGTTTCGAACCCTCAGAACCAAGTTTGAAAGTGTTACTTACCTCAATCCGGGCTAAAATCTACTCCAAAATGCCCTTGCCTCTCAAATCTGTCTCCAAACATCCGAATCTAGCCACAAGCAGTACAATAAAATCAATATAGGCTAAAGAAATTAATTCAACAAGAAAAATACGAAATTATAGCCAAAATCCGAAATCGACCCAAACCCGACACCCGGGCCCATGTCTCGAAATCCGACAAAAGTGACAAAATCCTAAAGCCCCTTTACTCACGAGTCTAACCATACCAAATTCATCAAAATCCGATACCAATTGGTCATTCAATTCCTCAAAACCAACTCTCCAAATCCCTAGCCTCAAACCCCCAAATTACACCTCAAAAATACACCATCTAGGTGGAAAATCAGTGGAAAGATATAATTATGGAAGAAAAATGAATACAAGGAAACTTGCCTCAAGAATACCCTTGAAAATTTCTCTCAAAACCTCCAAAATCTGAGCTCAAAAATATGAAATGAAGCCAAAAATCTCGGACCCTGCTGCTATAGGTTCTGCCCAGGCATTTCCGCACCTGCAGAGCCTGGGCTCGCACCTGCACGCCTGCTGGTGCAAAAGTCTGGGCGCACCTGCAAAAATGACTAACTCCGGCTACCTCTGCTCCTGCGATCAATGGTCCGCATCTGCGCTATCGCAGGTATAGAGAAACCTTCGCACATGCGACCCCTGCTGGTCTCCACCCTTTTCGCACCTGTACTCACCCTGGCGCACCTGCGGCATTGCATCTGCGGTCCCCTCTCCGCAGGTGCGGTCACACCAGCAGCTCTAAGACTTCAGCAACTTCTCAAGTCAAATTTCAAGTCCGTTAACCATCCAAAATCAACCTGAGGCCCTCGGGATCCCAACCAAACATACCAACAAGTCTTATAACATCATAAAAACTTAGTCGAATTTTCAAATCACCTCTAACAACATCAAAAACACGAATTACACACGGATTCAAGTCTAAAAAATTCTAAAATTTTCTAAATTCTACAAACGATGCTGAAACCTATCAAATCACGTCCGATTGACCTCAAATTTTGCACATAAGTCATAAATGACCCCACGAACCTACTGTAAATTCCAGAATCGGATTCCGACCCTGATATCAAAAAGTCACCCTCGGTCAAACTTTTCAAAAATTCGACTTCCGCCATTTCAAGCCTAATTCCGCTATGGACCTCCAAATGATTTTTTGGACATGCTCCTACTTTCAAAATCACCATACGGAGCTACTGAAATTATCATAATCCAAATCTGAGGTCGTTTACATATAGATCAATACCCAGTCGACTTTTCCAACTTAAGCTTTTCATTTAAAAGACTAAGGGTCTCATGTCACATTGAATTCTCTCCGCACCGAACCAACTAACCTGATAAGTCATATAACAACTATAAAGAACAAATAGAGCCATAAATGGGGGAACAGACTACAACTCTCGAAACGACTGACTGAGTCGTTATAATTATTCATCCCAACAAAATAGAAACGAGATAGAATTCACACAATATTTCTAGATGTATCTTCATTCGATTCCTTGTATGTTAGACTGGGTTTTCTTTTTCTTGTAGCCACAAAAATATCCTTAAGTGATAGTAGATCAGAAGTTTCTTTCTCTTTTTCCTGGACACATTAAAAGTAGTATGAAATATCTTCTTAAAAATGATAACAAGTTCATATTTAATGATAAATAAGAGAAAATACCAAATTATTGCGGACTATAGCAAAGCTTTTTTACCAATAGTGCGTGAATTCTTTAACTTTTTCCGATTCTCAATATTAGTTGTTGATATTTTCTGCAAATAAAACAATAAATTTAAATTTGAAATTGTCAAAAAAAGAAAAGAATTATTTTTTCTTCATGAATATTTCTTGGCAGAAGTTAACACTTATGAAACTCATTCTTATAAACATACCTTGTATTTATCAGAGTTCCAATATTTGAGAAGTTCCTTAAATTGATATGCTGGAATATTTTCAGGCCTTTTTTCCATTCGAATTTCATCATTATGATATGCTATAAAGTGATTTTTTTTCAATTGACTTTTATACCTTCTCCAAGAACCTTGAATTGCTTCCAAAGTCCATTTTTTGCAATATAAAAAATATCATATTTTCCCTGCAAATTGTTTTAATGGGTTAGTGCAAAAATATTAAGCATGTTAAACCAAAAATAAATCTGAGAACTGAGAACCTTAGTATATTATCACAAATCATCTTTTGTGTCAATTTTCCTCCAATCAAATATGTCAAGAGGGCAAAGGGTCGCATTCCTTGCCAATGTACCGAGGAAGCTGCCAAACTCCATCACAGCTTCTTTAGTAGGACCAACAGGTTGACCAAACTCATTGACCACAATTAATTTACATTCACTCCTTCCATGTACACTTAGCATCCTTGTTTTACCTCTTTTTTTCTTTTGAGTACAAGATCCTACAATAATACAAATCAAAAGTAACCTCCAATTTAGTAAAATAGATATACGATGTAAATATTTTAAAGTAAAATCTAAATGTTCTTACCTTGTTCATTTCCTGCAGGGGTATTAGCATCCAATTGCACTTCTTGCTCTACTGTTTGTGTTGTAGGGGTGGTTGAATTAGTTTGTATATGGGCTCCTACCCCTGGATATTGTGGCCTTGGTAGCTGATGTTCTTCAATTAAACTTTTCAGAAGCTGACGCTCTTTAGTTAGCCGTATAGAGCTAGCTGGAATATTTGTTTTTCTAGTCCGCAGTAACCTTTTTTGATTTGCAAAAGATGTAAGTGTTTCTGCTTGAACGAATGTCGAGCTTTTCACTTTTTTATTTTGTTTTTTCCCTTCTTGCGTCATGACTACAATTTTGAAGAAAGTAAAGATATCAGCAACAACATTGGTGGTGAAAATGGAATGTTATCAGTGTTTTGTGAAATGTACAGATGCTAATGACAGTGATAAAATAGATCATGGTGCACCTACTAGGATGAAGATATAAGCAGAGGTATTTGATGGTGTTCCAATTATATGTACTTATAAACAAGTAGACAATTGAATACTACACTTTGTTAAAACCACAATGAAAGTTCTAATTTACTCATTTCCCAGGCCTTAAAATTTCTAGTTCATAATTGAAAAGTTAATGTTAATAAATAAAAATGCCATATGTACGTATCACATCAGCTAATAATTTCTTTCTCATCATGCATCCATAAACTATTTTCCATTTTAAGGCCACTACTAATCATAGTGTAAAATCATGAATTGAATAGAGAAGAAAAAGTACATCGATACCTAAAACTTGTTTATTCTTTCTTATATGGAAAAGAATAGCATTTTCATACACAAAGTTGCAGCCTGATGTTTAAAATTAACACTAATAAGATTAACATTAACATACTTTTCTCTTCTCTAGTCACAACAATCATTAAGATAAGAAAATAAAATCTTTCCTTCTACATGAAACAGTTCTAGAGAAAACACACATATAGTACATTTCTCAAACATACCCCTCAACACCCATTTTAGAACAGAAGAGCCAAACCACCAGAAAACCAACCAAAAAAGTGAAATTCCAAGATATAAACAACAATTTTCTTTAACTCTCCCAGCTTTGAATTTCTCTATTTAAGTTTTAGAACTTTGTCGACATTAACGATTGAGTTTTCAAGGGTATTTGTCATTTTAATGTCTTTCCAAATAGCAGTAAACTCAATATTTAGTACAAAATTAACTTTGAATAAAATTTTGGCTCAAACAATTAAAACCCGGGTTATCAAACACCAATTTTACTAAATCCCCAAATTTAAGCAATCTTCTTTAATTTTTTATCACATAATTTTTCACGGAGTTCTCAAATCCTCACCAAATTTGAGATACAAACTTTAAACAACACTAAAATTAAACATCAAACATAAATTAGAAAAAATAATAATGACTTCATGGAAACCCATTTGTGTATTTTGTAAGCTTGTCCAAGAACCTTTGAATGGTAAATTTAGAGACAAAGAACTTTTAAGCCATAGCGAAGAGAAAATGTATCGATCCGGCCGGTTGTTTTTAGTATTACAGTCCGTTTCCCCATTTAGTGATCAATTTATGCTTTACAGTCATTTTAAGACTTACCGGGTTAGTTGGTTCGGGTTCGGAGGGAATTCGGAGTGAAATGAGACACTTAGTCTCATAATTAAAAATTTTAAGTTAGAAAGGTTAACTGGATGTGGACTTATATGTAAACGACCTCAGATTTAAATTTTATTTATTCCAATAGTTCCGTATTGTGATTTTGGACTTAGGAGCGTGTGCAGAACATTATTTAGAGGTTTGTAGTGGAATTAGGCTTGAAATGGCGAAAGATGAATTTTTGGGAAGTTTGACCGGAGAGTTGACTTTTTGATATCGGAGCCGGAATCCAGTTCTAAAAATTTTCATAGTTCCATTATATTATTTATGACTTGTGTGCAAAATTTGAGGTCAATCGGACTTGATTTGATAGGTTTCGACATCGAATGTAGAAGTTGGAAATTCTTAAGTTTCATTAAGCTTGAAAATTGGATGTGATTTGTGATTTTAAGTTTCAAATAAGTTCGTATGATGTTTTAGGAATTGTTGGTATATTTGGTTGAGGTCCCGAGGGCCTCGGGTGAGTTTTGGATGGTTAACAGATCAAAAGTTGGACTTAAACAGCTGCTGCAAAAGCTGTTGCAATATTTATTCTGCTGGAAATTCGGGGGCAGAAATCAAAGGCCGAGGACCGAAGGCTGAGGATCGAAGGCCGAGGATCGAAGCCCAGAATCGAAGGCCCAGGATTGAAGGCCGAGGATCGAGGACCGAGTGTCGAGGGCAGCCTGGACAGAACTGTAAGTTATAAAGCAGGGGACTTCGCCCCATTTTCCATTTTTGATAAATTGGAGCTTGGGGAGACGTGATATTTGAGAGATTTTCAGAGAAAACATCGGGGGTAAATGTTCTTAACTTTATTATGGTTAGATTACACGAATTCATCAATTTTTTTCACTATTTAATTAGTGTTTTGTGATTGAAATTTGGAAAAACTTTAGAAATCTCA
Organism: Nicotiana otophora; assembly: GCA_000715115.1. NCBI lineage: Eukaryota > Viridiplantae > Streptophyta > Magnoliopsida > Solanales > Solanaceae > Nicotiana > Nicotiana otophora. The sequence continues at coordinate 58,303 of AWOL01S0007139.1, forward strand.
TAGAAAATGTTTTTTGAGATTTCGGTGTCGATTCGAATTCGGATTTGAGTGAAACCGGTATGGTTGGACTCGTAATTGAATGAATTATCAGATTTTGTGAGTTTTGCTGGATTCTGAGAGTAGGCCCCACATGCGATTTTTGAGCTAAATTTTGGATTTTTATGGAATATTTGCATTTTCTTATGGAATTAATTTCAATAAATTTTATTGACTGAATCGAATTATTTGTGGCTATATTCGAGGCATTTAGAGGCCAATTCATGAGGAAAAGACTTAGCAAAATAAGAATTTTACGGTTTGAGGTAAGTAATAATTTTAAATCTGATCCTGAGGCTATAAAACCCCGAATGTTTGTGTTCATGTGATTATTTTAGAGGTGACACACATGCTAGGTGATGGGCATGTGGGCATGCACCGAGGGAATTGTGACTTGGTCCGTCCCGTAAATCATGATTAGGCTATGTGATAGTACTGTTAGGAACCACAGAGGTCGCGTACTTGTTGAATTATTTGCTAATTGTTGTCTTGTACTCAGTTATGATTTTTACTTGCGTATCATACCTCAGTCTCTCTTGATATTTGATGATACACAATGTTATCTTTGTTTGGGCTGATCTTTGTGCTTTCCGAGAGCCCGAGAGACTAAAGAGGTTGATGAATAAGTAAGGCCGAGGGCCTGTCGGTGAGGTATGTATATTATATCACGTGAGTTGTCTGTGCAGCACGTGAGTTGTCCGCGCGAGATATTATAGTACGTGAGTTGTCCGTGCGGATTATAGCGCTTGGGCTGTAGAAGCCCCTTCGGACTCTGTACACCCTTAGTGAGCGCGGGTACCTATTGAGTGTGAGTGTCGAGGGATGAGAGCCGAGTGGTTGAGCTGTTATGACGAGTTGAGTGACTGTTGCCCTGAGAGGCTGTACTTGCTTTTCATTTGTTGTTGCACTTAGTTGCTATCTGTCATTGTTGTGAAATTCTCCGACAGATTTTATATCCGGAATACATGAACTTGAACTGTATAAAAGCTGATTTGACTTAAACTGGTGGATTTGAAAGCATGTCTATTCTTTGCTAGAATTACTGAAAGTGAACTATAACCGTGTAGCTCGTCACTATCTTCAGTTCCTTATTTATTATTATTACTTGCTGAGTTGGTTGTACTTATGTTATACCCTGCACTTCGTGTGCAGATCCAGGTATTTCCGGACATAGCGGGTGTTGATTCTTTTGCACTGTTGATTTTTCAGAGATTCTGAGGTAGCTGCAGTGTTTCGCAGACCTTGCCTCTCCTTCCCTATCTCCTTATTTACTGCATTTGGTCTCAGACTATTATGGACCGTATTTTCCAGACTTGTAGTCCTATTAGATGCTCATGTACTTAGTGACACGTGGTTTGGGAGTGTTTATATATGTATTTGTGAATTTTCTTCCGTTGAATTTAATATTATGTTTTTAAATTTAAAAGATATGGGAGTTTATTGAGATTTTCGGCTTGCCTAGTATTGAGATAGGCGCCATCATGACGGGTGAGATATTTGGTCGTGACAAGTTGGTATTATAGCTTTAGGTGACATAGGTCTCACGAGTTATGAGCAGGTTTAGTAGAGTCTTGCGGATCAGTACGGAGACGTCTGTACTTATCTTCGAGAGGCTGTCGAGCTCTCAAGAAAATTTCCCTTCTCTTATCCTATCGTGCGGAATTGATTCAGCTTGAAACATAACTCTTTGAATTCCTTCCACGCATTCGTGTGCGCATGTGAGCACTCAGTATCAGCTGTGCATCGCTGGCTTGTGATTCCATGAACGAGGTTCGAGATGTGTATTTTGTGATCTGGTGATAGGCCAATCTGGAGGACTTGAGGCTAGGTTTATACCGTAACTTAGACTTGGTAATTTCAGTTGTAACTTGTACATTGGGACTTATATGTCCCGTAATGTCCATACAAGTGGAATTTATTGCTCGATGAGCGGTGGAATGGCTTTGTGATGGGTATGATGTAACTACGGGATGTGTTAAGACGATTTGAATGTGACGAGATGTGTTTCCTTGAAATGTAAAGGAAGGCCATTGGGTGCTTTATTTTCATTTTGATGTGACGTACAATCTCGAGTGTGAATATTTTGAAAGATCTTTCACGTTGTTAAATTTTGGGGAAAATTAAATTCTCGTGTCTGGTTAATTAGTTTGGACTCCGAAAGATTAAGTGATATCATAGTAATTATGGCTGCGAAAGGATATAACAAGATGCCAATTTGAGACTAAGCAGGTGGGTTATCTCCTGCGGAGTAATCTATATAGGTGTGTTCCTTATGATGTGAATAGAAAGTTTCTTTTCTTCCAGTGTGGCGTATGTGTGGAGACTTGAATTTGAATCTGGTTGAGAAAGTTGACTTGAGTGTTAAGAGAATGAATGCGAGATTAGCGGATGAATGAGGTATTTTATGGTTGGTATGTATTGAGCTTGAGAAGAATTTTCGTTGAACTGACTGCAGTATTATGGCAGTAATAAAGTATTGGTATTATGAGTTATCGAGTGTTTTGTTCTATGGCTTTGAGCCAAGTGGGGAGTCTGCTATCGACAATTTAATTTCATGGATATATGTTAAATTTTAGTTTTGGTCTGAGGCATACTTGTGGTTTAGTTATGACTTACAAAGGTGGAGATCGAGGATGTCCCGGGTAAGTAAATTCCTGGATACGGGTTACATTGCACTATATGAAAATATGAAAATTATGGAATAATTAAGTTGTTATTTTGAAGGATGTAGTGCACACGAAGTATGAATTTGATTGGTCGTGTTAAGGCAGGGTTACGTATTTGAGTGTTGATTGTGCTAAAGGAGCACATGTCTTTCGACCCGTTTGGGGCGGAGTAAATTAGATTTGAGCAGAGTGGATGACTATCGAGAGGGTTCTAATAGATTCAAAATGTATATGTGGAAATTGAAAAAATTTCAAATTTGTATATCACTAGAATGAGTTACTTACATTTGATGGTATCGGGGCGTGCAGTAATTCTGTTTGACTATGGATTCTACATTTTAGTATAAGAAAGGAAAGAGGAATAATTTTAAATTCGCATAAGGTATTTTCAGAGTGAGTGTTATGTTTGGGGTATTTATAAAAGTGCTTAAGAAGAATACAGTGGCTTATGGGACTTAGGGCGATGTGGTTTTATGTTAGGATGTCTTGTAGTGAGCTTTGGGTAAGGATAATAGTATTTTGACAAGGAGAAATGTCAACTTGAAGGTGATTCAGAAGAGACTCGGAAACAATAGGACAACATGCTGGATCAGTATGGTAATGTATGCTCGGTTCTCTTGGTTCTTATGATGATGTGGGGCATTACGGTTGTTTTGTGGCAATACTCCCGGATTTGGCAACCTGTGTGGCTTGATGGAGTTAGAGGAATTCAGTTTTGATAGCTTGGTTATGTGCAAATGGAGTTCAAAATGTTCTTAATGGTTTCTATCATGGGTTGAATCATATATATTCTACCGGTGTAGGGAACGTATTGTGTATTATGAATTCCTCCTAGAAGGAAGCAAGATGATGTTTACTGAATGACCGGGTATGTAATTTGTTGGTTACCCAAAGTTGATAATGAGATTTTCGTGCTTGTCACATAATGGCATGATAGATGTGGTGTGTGGCGCAAGATTAAGATTTACATGTACAAGGTGACAGTTCATTCTTGAAAGGAAGATCACGAATTTTGGACAGAATGGTCAATTTCAGATAATTAGATGAATGTTATAATTGTTCGGTAATTCCTGAGAAGGGTGCGCATTTCAGAAGGTGCATTGTATTTTTTGACTTACATATGTTCATCGGTATTGCAGTACTCACTTGGTTGATAGACTGCTGGTATTCAAATTATTGCTATGTGGAACGGAAGAATTATGAAAGTATTCCTCATGGGATTATCGTGAATGGAAGATGTGTTAGTCATTTTAGTGCTAGAGTTAGGATCAGTTACAGTGATTCATGTATTTGATGAATTTGGAGACTGGGAGTTCTCAGAAGTATATTGTTTCGGGGTTGCGACCTATTTGAGGTGACTATTTTATTTAAAATACGGTGGAGGCACTAGTTGCGTTAATTATTTGTGATAGCTATGTGCTATGAGTGCGCATATATGTGAGGTTTGAGCCATTGTGTGGGCATTAAAGTCAGTATTCATACTCGAAAGAATTCTTAGGCTATAATATGCCTAGAGTTGACTGTTAAGTGTAAAGTTATAAAGTTTCCCGTATTCGTACCTTTGTTGAGAACTATCTGGGCTATACTTCAGGTTACAAAGAAGATGATTCCCTAAATAAATGGGGTAGTTACTTATTCTGCGTAAAATTGTCCATTTGAAGTGTGATAGCAGACTTTGCACATGCTTACACTATAGCGTGCTATTTATACCGGTCCAGGAGCATGATTCATTATCATATACAAGTGTACTTGTTTAATTACTCCCATATGATATGCTGGGACTGGAGGCCAGTGACTATGCCATGCGATTCATATTATTGGCACGTGAGTTATCTGTGCCGTGTGTGAGAATTTTATTTCTATGATAATTTATCTGATTCATTAATTTCCTTCCTCTACAATTGAGCACATGCTCCTACGGTTATCCTTTTCACGGAAATTAAGGAGTTGGTTGTAACATTGTGGTTGTGGCGGTGCTTGTTGAACTTGCAATATGGTTCTCTTCCTTGAGACATCTCCCATATTTGGGTACACGGATTGCGCAGTGGTGGCTGGAGTTATATTGATGTGTCATGTCTATGGGATAGTTGTGTTTAATAATATAAGGTCATTGGACCTAGAGTAGGTACTATCAGGCTTGATTATGGTATATTCGAGAGGATTATGGTTCTGGTTGGGGCGAGAGAGCTCCATGGCTAGTTGATCTGATGAGTGGTTATGCATTTTTGATTGTTTCTTTTATCATTGGCAGTGTATGAACGTTTTGGAATGAGATTCTGTTGAATGCAGGGTTTTATACTAGTACTTGGTTGGCTTTGAGTAGTTACTGTGATCGGAAATGGTGTTACGAGTATGCGAGTTGTGTAGTATGTTATGCGATTGTATCTAAGATTATGGTTATGGCTGGGTATAGCTTGTTCAGGCTTATATAATAGGTAGATATGAGATTCGGGTCTTGAAAAGAATTCTGGATGTTAGAAATTTGGCTCCAAAGTTTTTGGGCTAAGGTTAAATTAATAATTTTTCTTGTTATGTTGTGTGGTCAGGCCTATATAGAATAGGGTGATGTGATGATCACCCCCGGGTACGTCCGTAGTAAGATGGAATAGTGATTTGATGGCTTGAAAAACAACTCTTGGCATGTTCGAGGACGAACGTATGTTTAAGTGGGGGAGAATGTAACGACCCGGCCGATCATTTTGAGTATTACAGCCCTGTTCACCCATTTACTGCTCCATTTATTCTTTACAGTCGTTTTAAGACTTACCGGGTTAGTTGGTTCGGGTTCGGAGGGAATTTGGAGTGAAATGAGATACTTAGTCTCATAATTAAAAATTTAAGTTAGAAACGTTGATCGGATGTGAACTTATGTGTAAACAACCTCGGATTTAAATTTTGATGATTCCAGTAGCTCTGTATGGTGATTTTGGACTTAGGAGCGTGTCCAGAAAAATATTTTGGAGGTATGTAGTAGAATTAGGCTTGAAATGGCGAAAGATGAATTTTTGGGAAGTTTGACCGGGGAGTTGACTTTTTGATATCGGGGTCAGAATCAAGTTCTGAAAATTTTCATAGCTCCGTTATGTCATTTATGACTTGTGTGCAAAATTTGAGGTCAACTGGACTTGATTGGTAGGTTTCGACATCGAATGTAGAAGTTGGAAATTCTTAAGTTTCATTAAGCTTGAATTGGGTTGTGATTTATGATTTTAGCGTTGTTTGATGTGATTTGAGGTTTCAAATAAGTTTGAATGATGTTTTAGGAATTGTTGGTGTATTTGGTTGAGGTCCCGAGGGCCTCGGGTGAGTTTCGGATGGTTAACGAATCAAAAGTTGGACTTAAACAGCTGCTGCAATTTTTATTTTCCTGGCAATTGTGGGGGCAGAAATCTAAGGCCGAGGACCGAAGGCCGAGGATCGAAGGCCGAGGATCGAGGACTGAGGGTCGGGGGCAGCCTGGACATAACTGTAAGTTATAAAGCAGGGGACTTCGTCCCATTTTCCATTATTGACAAATTAGAGCTTGGGGAGAGGCGATTTTTGGGAGATTTTCAGAGAAAACATCGGGGTAAGTGTTCTTAATTCAATTATGGTTAGATTACCCGAATTCATCAATTGTTTTCACCATTTAATTAGTGTTTTGGGATTGAAATATGGGAAAATTTTAGAAATCTCATAGAAATGAATTTTTGAGATTGTGGTGTCGATTCGGAGTCAGAATTGAGTGAAGCTGGTATGGTTGTACTCGTAATTAAATGGGTTATCGGATTTTGTGAGTTTCGCCGGATACCGAGTCGTGGGCCCTACGAGCAATTTTTGAGCTAAATTTTGGATTTTTATGAAAAATTTACATTTTCTTATGGAATATTTTATTGACTGAATCGAATTATTTGTTTTTAGATTCGAGGCGTTTGGAGGCCAATTCACGAGTCAAAGGCTTAGCGGAATAAGAATTTCACGGTTTGAGGTAAGTAACAGTTTTAAATCTGGTCTAGAGGGTATGAAAGCCCGAATTTTTGTCTCATGTGATTATTTTAGAGGTGACGCACATACTAGGTTACGGGCGTATGTGCGTGCACCGAGGGAATTGTGACTTGGTCCATCCCGTGAAACTGTAAAGTTAAATAACTTATTGTTAGCTATATGCTCTCTATGTGTTAAATAAATTTGATTATAAATCATGCTTAGGCTATGTGATAGTACTGTTGGGACCCGTAGAGGTCGCGTACTTGTTGAATTATTTGCTAATTGTTGTCTTGTACTAAGTTATAATTTTTACTTGCATATCATACCTCAGTCTTTCTTGATATTTGTTGATACACTATGTTATCTTTGTTTGGGCTGATCTTTGTGCTTTCCAAGAGCCCGAGAGACTAGAGAGGTTGATCACTGAGTAAGGCCGAGGGCTTGTCGGTGAGGTATAGATATTATAGCACGTGAGTTGTCCGTACAACACGTGAGTTGTATGTGCGGGATATTATAGCATGTGAATTGTCCGTGCAGTACGTGAGTTGTATGTGCGGGATATTATAGCATGTGAGTTGTCCGTGCAGCATGTGAGTTGTCCGTGCGGATTATAGCGCTTGGGCTGTAGGAGCCCCTCCGGAGTCTGTACACCCCCAGTGAGCGCGGGTACCCATTGAGTGTGAGTGCTGAGGGCTGAGAGCCGAGTGGTTGAGCTGTTGTGACGAGTTGAGTGACTATTGCCCTGAGAGGCTGTACTTGCTTTTCATTTGTTGTTGTACTTAGTTGCTATCTATCATTGTTGTGAAATTCTCTAAAAGATTTCATATCTGGAATACATGAACTTGAACTGTATAAAAATTGATTTAACTTAAACTACTGGATTTGAAAGCACGTCTATTCTTTGCTGGAATTACTGAAAGTGAACTATAATCGTGTAGCTCGTCACTATCTTGAGTTCCTTATTTATTATTGTTACTTGCTGAGTTGGTTGTACTTATACTACACCTTGCACTTCGTGTGCAGATCCAGGTGTTCCCGGACATAGCGGGTGTTGTTTCTTTCGCACTGTTGATTTTTCGCAGATTCTGAGGTAGCTGTCGTGTTTCGCAGACCTTGCCTCTCCTTCCCTATTTCCTTATTTACTGCATTTGGACTCAGACTATTATGGACCGTATTTTCCAGACTTGTATTTATATTAGATGCTCATGTACTTAGTGACACCGGGTTTTAGGAGTGTTTATATATGTATTTTTGAATTTTCTTCCGCTGAATTTAATCATTATGTTTTTAAACTTAAAAGATATGGGATTTTATTGAGATTGTCAGCTTGCCTAGTATTGAGATAGGCGCCATCACGACGGGTGAGATTTTGGGTCGTGACAGAGAATCATGCACACCTATTGTTGAACGATATGTAGACTTGGTCGAAAAATCCTTTACCGGATGTGGGTTTGAAGAAGCCTTTCAATTGACTAGAGGGTTTTTTCTCATGAATTTCCCAATTAGGACAAAGGCGTACGAAGACCACTTTTTGATATGTATACTTTAGATTATGGAATTACTTTTTAATTTAAAAAATGAGCATTCAAGAGTTTAGTGAAATTATTGGAGGGAAATTAAATCGTTCCAATAATACTTTTTAGAATGAACCGTCCCCACAGAGTTATTTTATCAAATTGTCTCCCTAGACAACTTTGTGGCGACGGTTATGGTACTACTGTGACGGTTTAGTTTTAGTACTGTCTTAATATGCACAATAAGCTATTGCGACGATTGTAACCCTTGCAATAGACCATCTATTGCAAGAGGTTACATAACCGTTGCTAAATAACCGATGCAATAGGTGTAATTTCTAGTAGTGACATTATATCATAATACATTTTCATGGTCAAAATCATCAATACAAAATCATTTCTTTCTTTAATTTTGCCTTTAATAACTTTTTATAAGGCATAACAAAATAGTTTTTGGTGTATCACATGTATGCGACCAATGATATATTCATGTAACCACACAATAATATTTATTCTCTTTATTTCACTCAAACCTCCCTTAGAGATGAGTTGTGTGGTATTCATCTAATCATGCATTGCATATATGTATTCATTACTTTTATCACATATTGCCACATTCACCTTTAGGAATGGGTCTACATTCTCAATGCTTATCACAAGTCACATTCTCTTCAAGGAATGGATCATAATCAACGTCGTATTTTATTATTTTTTATACCAATTTGATGGTAAACGTTGCCTTCATATTTTGAAGGACTATTTTGAGAACCCATATTGTTATCCTTTTATAATCATAGTGATGATTATTATTATTTTGATCTTTGGAACGCCCATGGTCATTGTTCAACCATTTGTCTTCATTTAGACTTATTATGCGCCGCTACCACATTCACTTCAAAAATGGAGCAAATCAAGTGGGACAATATTCATGCCTTTTCATGAAAAATATATTATTTTTCTTTAGTCATCATTATATTATTAATATGGTATAGTGGGACTCAAGCCCAATGTCTTACCTATATAAAGACATATTAGACCATAATGAATTGGTGAATTGGGACTCAAACCCAACTCTTATCATCATGGAGCATCAGGACTTGATCCTAATGTCTTACCCTCATGGTGCATTGCGAGTTGAACTCATTGAAGTTGATATCATTAATAGCAAAGGACAAAAATAATTTCAAATATGAAGGAAATGCTTACTTCTTGAGTTAAACTCTCCATACTGTCATTTGGATATAATTTTCAATAATAGACTTCCGTTTACTCAAACCAGCTAAGTAATTAGTGTCAAACAGATATATAAAAATACAAAATAATATTGAAAATTCACATGTGATCTTTGGTGCAATAAGCTTACTTCAAGATAAAAGTGATATGACCAAGACATTAAGGAAAAATGATGTATCAAACAAAATAATAGTACTACTAATTATCATGCACTTTTGTGGAAACTAAGTATTATGCTCTCTAGAAAAACAAAAAGATATAGCAGAACCTTTAAGTCAGTCAGGGAATAAAAACAAATAGTGGACAGATCTTTGTCTACTATCTTCTACCGTATTATTTCCATATAGAAATGATTCAACATGTTAATTTGATAAGAACTATCATCAATGAAAAATTTGGTGTAGTACATACTTCTTGTATTAATATTTTATCCTATCAAAATAAAATAATTATGATTATTATTATTATTATTATATTTGACAGTAAACTAATATATAATCATTACACTAGGCATACTAAAATTGTGTTATAAGGTAAAACCATAAGCATACATAATAAAGTATAACCTTAATTCTGTAGATTATTTAGTATACTGCTGTCACGACCAAAAATCCAACTAGTCGTGATGGCACTTAACCCAATCCGCTAGGTAAGCCAATTACCAACTATCCAATTCCAATAAAATTAATAAGGAAATTAATTAAAAGAAAATAGATAAAACCAATACATTTTCCCAAGAACTGGTAGTACAAATCATGAGCTTCTAAGAATAGAATTTACAAAGCTGATATGAAGTAAATACATCTTCTGTTTGAAAATTACATAAATAGAGTTTTTTTAAATCTAAGGCTACCATGAACAAGAGGCAGCTACAACAGGAATGCAGGTACATCTTCAAATCCAGCAACCATCGAGCACAGCAGCAGCAACAGCCAGTCCTCCCAATCACTCAATCCTCCCAGTCACTCATATCATCATTTTTCAATAATAAATGAGATGATTCATTTTCTTTCTAGATAACCCGCGTAAAACAAATGCATCACTATGCCCATTTGTCAACATAAGTGAGAAATTATGAATGATGTGACACTATACAACATGAGAAAAATGCATCTCTATGCATGTATGTCATGCCTGCATGTTAATGCGATGCAACTCAGTGACAAAATCATATGCATACTCTTAGAGTATCATTTCACTCAGTCCCCCCAATCACTCAATCCTCCCAGTCACTCAGTCCTCACAGTCACTCAGTCTTCACAGTCACTCATGCCTCACCGTCACTCAATCCTCCCAGTCACTCAGTCCTCACAGTCACTCAGTCTTCACAGTCACTCATGCCTCACCGTCACTCAATCCTCCCAATCACTCGGCACTCGCACTTAGTAGGTACCTGCGCTCACTAGGGGTGTGTAAAGACTCCGGAGGGGCTCCTTCAGCCCAAGCGCTATAAACTGCACGGACAACTCACGTTCTGCACTGACAACTCACGTGCTATAATAAAGCCAATAAGGCCTGCTGCATGTGGGCAGCCCCTATCCACATAATAATCCTCACAATCAAGCCCTCGGCCTCACTCAGTCATCAATCTCTCCAGTCTCTCTCTCATGGGCTCACCATGTCATGAAAATAGCCCAAATATAATGATATGATGTATCAATAAATAACAACAGAGACTGAGATATGATATGCAATGAATATGACTAAGTACGAATTTTCAATTTAAAATAATTAATTCACAGCAATATGACCTATGTGGTTTCCAATAATTCTAGCACATAGCCTCACATGATTTTTAGTATGATTCTCAAATCAATTTTTTTAGCACATAAGACTACATTGAAAATGCCAGGATTATTTGACTACAAAATTTCACGAAAACAATTATGTCATAATTTCCATGGTGCACGCCCACACGCCCGTCACCTAGCATGTGCGTCACCTCCCAATAATTTACATAATACATATATTCAGGGTTCATACCCTCAGCTCCAAGATTAGAAGAGTTACTTACCTTGAACAAGACGAATCCAATGTCGATCAAGCTAAACAATGCTCTAGAAATCCATTCTGCACGTATCAACTTCTGAACGGCTCGAATCTAGCCATAATGAATTTGATTCAATCCACACAATTTATAGGATTTAATTCCATATCAAAATACCAATATTTTCCCACAAAATCAGAAATTACACTCCAAAAATCACTCGTGGGCCCCATATCTCGGAATACAACGAACTCACAAAATTCGACAACCCATCCAATTACAAGTTCAACCTTACTAATTTTACTCAATTCCGACAGCAAATTGATGTTCAAAACTCAAAAATTAGTATTATGAAACTTTAGGCCAAAACCCCCAATTTTCTCTTTAAAATTCACAATCTAATTACCAAAAACGAAGGTAGATTCATAAAATGAGATCAAAACCAATTGTAGAACACTTACCCCAATCCTTGTGATGAAAATTACTCCAAAGGTCGCCTAAACCGTGCTCCAAAATCCGAAAATGGGTGAACAATCGCGAACCCCCTAGAACTTAAAAGGTTCTGTCCAGTCAATCCGCATCTGCGAACAGTATTTGCGCACCTGCGCCTCCGCTTGTGCAAGCAAAATATCGCATTTGCGGACTTCACATGCCTGCCCAGTTTGCGCATCTTCGAGGATACTATCGCATTTGCGAGGCCGCATCCGCGGGAAAGACATCGTAGATACGAAAATCCTCAGCTTCCAGCCATCTCGCTTCTGCGCCTAAATTGTCGCATTTGCGATCACGCAGGTGCGAAAAAATAGCATTGCACCTGTGACCTATGCCCTGCTCCTCTCCAGCTGCTTTTGCGACTGCCTTGTCGCACCTGCGACCATCGTACCTACGAGCTCATTTCCGCATGTGCGATCCCACCAGAACCATAATTCTTGAGCAGTGCAACATGAAATGAAAATGATCTGAACCTCGTCCGAAACTCCGCCGAGCCACTCGAGACCTCAGCCAAATATACCAACAAGTCCCATAACATAATACGAACCTACTCGAGGCCTCAAATCACACCTAACAACATCAAAATGATGAATCACACCTGAATTCAAAAATTGATGAACTTTGAAATTTCAAACTTCCACAACTGATGCCGAAACCTATCAATTCACGTCCGATTGACCTCAAATTTTTCACACAAGTCACATTGGACATTTCGAACCTGCTTCAACTTTCGGAATCAGAATCCGACCCCGATATCAAAAGCACACTCCCGATCAAACCTTCCAAAATTTTGACTTTCGCCATTTTGAGCCAAATTCAACCACGGACCTCCAAATCACAATCGGACGCGCTCTTAAGTCCAAAATCACCCAAATGAGATAACAGAACCATCAAAATTCCAATCCGAGGACAAATGCTAAAATGTCAAACTTGGTCAACTCTTTCAAATTTAAAGCTCCCTAGTTGAGAATCACTCTTCCAAATCAGTCTCGAATAACCTGAAAACCAAAGCCGACTATTTACACAAGTCAAAATACATCATACGGATCTACTCACGCTCGTACCGAGCAAAGTGCAAAAGCTCAAAATGACTGGTCGGATCGTTATATCCTCCCCCACTTAATTATACGTTCGTCCTCGAATGTGCCAAGAGTTGTTCCAAAAGCCATCAAATCGCCATGTAACCTTACCATGCACACACCTAGGGGTGATCCCACGTCACCCTATATCATATAGGCCCGACAACACAACATAATTGAAGATCATTACTCCAACCTTAGCCTATAAGCTTTAGAACCCAATTTCCAACATCTAGAATTTCTATAAGGTCAAAATATCGCATCTACACACTGTATAAATCTAAACAAGTTGTACCAAAAGCCGTAACCATAACTCAAATATTCAAACTCAAATATCACATTGCTCAAATGCCTGAAGCAATGATTTCTAATCACATTAGTTGCTCAAATCGACCCAATACCGGTAACAACCTCATATCAAACAAAGCCTCGTTCTAAACCTACATACATTGCCAATAATGAAAGAAACAAGCAGAACTCATAACCATTTATCAGATCAACCGGTCATGGAATTCCCTCTCATTCGACAAGAACTATAGCCAATTCTAAGTCGACTTTCGATATTATCCTTCCAAACATGATGTAATCAATTCCGATAGTATCCATTCTAGGTCCAATGATCTCATATCATCCAACACGACCACTCTAGTGACATGTCACATCAATACAATCTGGAAAACTGATTCAGACGGGAAAACTATCATGCAAGCTCCACAAGTACCACCACAACGCAATGTTAAGAACCTATCACACACCGTAGAACCAAAACACACGAATCTAGCATGAGGGATCATATCTCAACATAACTCCGCTGCAATGCGCGACCCTATCCAAATACTGGTCCATATGAAATTCCTTAAATCACCCTGCTAAAACTTAATAACCATGCACAATTCGACATCAAGTACTCAAAGTGCATTACCATAACTACGGAGAAGCAAATGACACAATGTCACACAAAACCCAAAAGAACATAACCAATACTCCATCAACCAAGCAATACCCAATTCCCTTCTTGCTCAAATTCCGCTATAAGGCCCCAATAGATCTGCACCATATGTGCATATAACCAACGAATCATAGCTCCTTGTAGCATAGAAGAGTAACTCACATATCATCTCAGAACACGAATAAGCTCAACAATAACCGAATGGCACATCCCTCAACAAGAGCAATATGGAGCTAACAAATCCGGCTCCGTGTAGAATACACATCCTAATTGAGCCTACCAATGGATTCCCAAATTAATTCTTGTCACCCACAAATAGATAATAACCCTCCGAAAATTCATCATGACTGAATCATAATATATCCTATCATCTGACTAGCTTTGGCCACGACTTCACAGTCCGCAACCATGAAACAATCTGCTCCTGAAACTCCCAAATTCCAAATTTATAGGACACGTGAATCATCGTAACTAGTACCAATTCTAGCCTTCGAATGACTAACACATCTTTCATGCACGATCATTCCACAAGAAATACTCCCATAATTCTTCCGTGCCACATAGCAATAATTTGAATATCAGTAGTCTATCAACCATGTGAGTACCGCAATACTAATTATACATCTGTAAGTCAAAATACAATGCTCCTTATGAAATCTGTACCCTCCTCATTCAACACCACGTAGTAATAGTATTCATCTAGTTATTTGGAATCACCCATGTTTTCCAACATTCTTTACCTTTTCTTCAATACTGTACTACCACCTTGTACATGTAAATCTCGTTTTCGCACAACACATAACAGCTATCTTGCCATCATGTGAAAAGCACGAGAATCTTATTATCAACTTTGAGTCATCCACAATTTACATACCCTATTAGTTAGAAACCTTTCTCTTGCTTCTTTCGAGGAGGAAATCATAATACACAACACATTCCCTACACCGGTAGAAAAGTATCCGGCTCAAACCATGGTAGAAACCATCAAGAATACTTTGGAATCCATTTTCACATAATCAAGCCATCAGAACTGAATCTCTCTAACTCAACCAAGCCACGCAGGTCACCAAACCCAAGAATATTGCCACCAAAACATCCGTAAAGTCTTACCACATCGTAATTACCTAAAAGACCGATCTTACCATTACCATACTGGTACAGTCTACTACCCAGTTGTCCTATTTCTCTGAGTCCCTTCCAAATTTGTCTTCAGATTAATACTTCTCCTTGCTAAAACACCACGATCTTTAACCACAACTTACTATAAGACACCCTAACATAAAACTACACTGCCCTAAGGCCTATAAGTCAATGTATTCTTCTTAAGTAACCCAAAAGCACCACAAACGAGACATCCACTCTGAAAGACCTTATGTAAATTTAAAATTGTCCCCCTTTCCTTTCTTATACTGAAATATAAAGTCCCTAGTCATATAGAATTTTCGCAAGTCCAGTCGCCATTAAATGCAAATCCCAAATTTTATCCATACACAAGTCCGGAGAAATTCTCAATTGCTATATATAAACCTCGAACCTATTGGAACTTTCTCGAGAGTCTCCCTCTTTGTTCAAATCCAAATTATACTGCCCAAATGGGCCAAGAGATACGTGCCTCATTAGCACAACAACACTCAAAGAATTAACTCTACTTTAATACCACCGATCAATTTCATACTCCGTGGGCACTACATCATTCATAAATAACAATTCACTCATCCTATGATTTTCCTATACTCCTAAAGTGCCATAACCCGTATCCTGAAATTTCCTTACTCGAGTCATTCTCAAACTCCACCTCTGCAAGTAATCACTGATTCCCAAGTAAACCTCAGACCAAAACAAAAATTTAACACATAACCATGAAATCAAATTGTCAATAGCAGGCTCCCCCTCTTGGCTCAAAGCCATATATTTTAACACTCCATGACTCACAATAATCATACTTTATTACCGCCATAATACTGCAGTCGATCCAAAAAAAATTCTTTTCAAGCTCATGCAACACGAACCACAAAATACCTCAATCGTCCGGTAAGTTTGCATTCATTCTCTTAACACTCAAGTCAACTTCCTCAACCAGATTCAAATTCATATCTCAACACATACGCCCCGCTGGTAACAGAGAAATTCTCCATTCACATCATAAGGAACACACCTACGTAGTTTACTCCGCAGGAGGTAACCCACCTACTTAGTCTCAAATTGGCATCTTGTTATACCCTTTCGCATCCACAATTACTATGCAATCACATAATATTCATGAGTCCAAACTCACTAACCATACATGAGAATTTAATTTGTCCCAAAATTTAATAATGTGAAAGATCTTTCAAAACATTCATGCTCGAGGTTGTACATCACATCAAAACGAAAATCAAGAACCCAATGGCCTTCCTTTACACTTCAAGGAAACACTTCTCGCCACATTCGCATTATCTTAACACATCCTATAGTTACATCATACTCATCACAAAGCCATTTCATCGCTCATCGAGCCACAAATTCCATTTATAGGGACATTACCGGACAATGAGTCCAAATGTACAACTTACAACTGAAGCTACCGAGCCTAAGCTACGGTCCAAACCTGGCCTCAAGTCTTCCAGACTAGCCAATCATCAAAACACATAATACACATCTCAAACCTCGTTTATGGAATCACAAGCCGTCGATGCACAACTGATACCGAGTGCTTATGTGCACATACGAATGTGTGGATGGAATTCAAAGAGTTATATCTCAAGCTGAATCAATTCCACACGATAAGGAAAGAAGGATGGGAAGTATATATCCTAAATGCCCTGTAGCCTCTCTAAGATAAGTATTGACGTCATCATACCGATCCGCAAGACTCTACTAGACACTTGCTCATGACTTATAGAACCTATGAACCTAGAACTCTCATACCACCTTGTCACGACCTAAAATCCAACTAGTCGTGATGGAACCTAACCTAACCCAACCCGCTAGGTAAGTCAAATGCCAACTATCCAATTCCAATGAAATTAATAAGGAAATTAATTAAACGAAAATAGATAAAACCAATATATTCTCCCAAGAACTGGTAGTACAAATCATGAGCTTCTAAGAATAGAATTTACAAAGCTGATATGAAGTAAATACATCTTATGTTTGAAAATTACATAAACAGAGTTTTCATAAATCTAAAGCTACCATGAACAAGAGGCAGCTACAAAAGGAATGCAGGTACATCTTCAAATCCGGCAACCATCGAGCACAACAACAACAACAGCCAACATCTGCACACAATGTGCATAAGTATAGTATCAGTACAACCGACCCCATGTACTGAGTAAGTAACAAACCTAACCTTATGTTGAAAGTAGTGACGAGCTTTTACCAAGGTCGGGTCCAAAACCAATAGTCCAAAACAGTCCATAACAACGTGAAGCAAATAATACAAGAAGTAACTCAGAGATAAAATGCTCAGCTAAATCATGATTTCTAAAAATAGTTCTTCCTTTCAAGTGCATCAGTGAAAACCCAAATCGTTTCCCGAAATTTCCAAAAATAGGAATAAGTTTGAAAATAATAATTTTCCCAAAATCCTTTCAATAATAAATGAGATGTTTCGTTTTCTTTCCAGATAACCCGCGTAAAATAAATGCATCACTATGCCTATCTGTCAACATATGTGAGAAATAATGAATGATGGGACATTGTACAACATAAGGAAAATATATATCTCTGCATGTATGTCATGTGGGCATGTTAATACAATGCAACTCAGTGATAAAACCATATGTATATTCTTAGAGTATCATTTCAATCAATCATCCCAATCACTCAATCCTCCCAGTCTCTCAGTCCTCACAGTCACTTAGTCCTCCCTGTCACGCATGCCTCACTGTCACTCAATCCTCCCAATCACTTGGCACTCGCGCTCGGCACTTTCACTTGACACTCGCACTCAATAGGTACCTGCGCTCACTGGGGGTGTGTACAGACTCCGGAGGGGCTCCTTCATCCCAAGCGCTATAAACTGCACGGACAACTCACGTGCTGAAATAAAGCCAATAAGGCCTGCTGTAGGCGGGTAGCCCCGATCCACATAATAATCCTCAAAATCAGGCCCCCGGCCTCACTCAGTCATCAATCTCTCCAGTATCTCTCTCATAGGCTCACCATGTCATGAAAATAACCCAAACATGATGATATGATGTATCAATAAGTAACAACAGAGACTGAGATATGATATGTAATGAAATGAATATGACCGAGTATGAATTTTTAATTTAAGACAATTAATTCACAGCAATATGACCTCTATAGGTCCCAATAATACTCGCACATAGCCTTAACATGATTTTTAGTATGATTCTCAGATCAATTTCTTTAGCACATAAGACTACATAGAAAATGCCAAGATTATTTGACTACAAAATTCCGCGAAAATAATTATATCACAATTTTCATGGTGCATGACCACACGCCCGTTACCTAGCATGTGCATCACCTCCCAACAATTCACATAATACATATATTCAGGGTTCATACCCTCAGCTCCAAGATTAGAAGAGTTACTTACCTCGAACAAGATGAATCCAATGTCGAGCAAGCTAAACAATGCTCCAGAAATCTCATTCTGCACGTATCAACTTCTGAACGACTCGCATCTAGCCACAATGAATTTGATTCAGTCCGCACAATTTATAAGAATTAATTCCATATCCAAATACCAATATTTTCCCACACAATCGGAAATTACACTCCAAATATCGCCTGTGGGGGCCCACGTCTAGGACTACAATAAAACTCATAAAATTCGACAACTCATCCAATTACAAGTTTAACCATACTAATTTCACTCAATTCCGACACCAAATCGATGTTCGAAACTCAAAAATTCGTATTATGAAATTTTAGGCCAAACCCCCCATTCTCTTTAAAATTCACAATCCAATTACCAAAAATGAAGGTAGATTCATGGAATAAGATCAAAACCAAGTGTAGAACACTTACCCCAATTCTTGTGATGAAAATTGCTCTAAAGGTCGCCTAAAACCGTACTCCAAAATCCGAAAATGGGTGAAAAATCGTGAACCCTCGAACTTAAAGGGTTCTGTCCAGTCAATCCGCATCTGCGGACAGTATTTGCGCACCTGCGCCTCCGCTTGTGAGAGCAAAATGTCGTATTTGCGGACTTAACTTGCCTGCCCAGTTTGCGCATCTGCGAGGATATAATCACATTTGCGAGGCCGCATCTGCGAGAAAGATATCGCATATGCGAAAATCCTCAGCTTCCAGCCATCTCGCTTCTGCACCTAAATCGTCACATTTGCGATCACGCAGGTGCGAAAAAATAGCATCGCACCTGCGACCTGTGCCCTGCTCCTCTCCAGCCGCTTCTGCGACTGCCTTGTCGCACCTGTGATCATCGTACATGCGAGCCCATTTTCGCAGGTGCGATCACACCAGAACCAGAAATCTTCAGTAGTGCAACAAGAAATGAAAATGATCTGAACCTCGTCAGAAACGCACCCGAGCCATTTGGGACCTCAATCAAATATACCAACAAGTCCCATAACATAATACGGATCTACTCGAGGCCTCAAATCATACCTCACAACATCGAAACGATGAATCACACCTGAATTCAAAAATTAATGAACTTTGAAATTTCAAACTTCCAAAACTGATGCTGAAACTTATTAATTCACGTCCGATTGACCTCAAATTTTGCACACAAGTCACAGTCGACATTCGAGACCTGCTTCAACTTTCGGAATCGGAATCTGACCCCGATATCAAAAGTTCACTCCCTGTCAAATCTTCCAAAATTTTGACTTTCGCCATTTCGAGCCAAATTCAACCACGTACTTCCAAATCACAATCTGGATGCGCTCCTAAGTCCAAAATTACCCAACGGAGCTAACAAAACCATCAAAATTTCAATCCGGGGTCAAATACTAAAAAATCAAACTTGGTCAACTCTTTCAAATTTAAAAGCTCCCTAGTTGAAAATCATTCTTCCAAATCAGTCCTGAATGACCTGAAAACGAAAACCGATGATTCACACAAGTCAAAATACATTATACAGAGCTACTCACGCCCGTAAATTACCGAGCGAAGTGCAAAAGCTCAAAACGACCGGTCAGGTCGTTACAACTGGATGCCACCTATTATTTAGTTCATGAAAATTTAACAAGGTGACATTCTTAGCAGCCACATAAATACTAATTTTCTAATAACCAGACCATTGCTTATTCCAAATAGTGGTATAAACTTAGTTAGTTTAACGCTCGGACTTGTTGCTGTAACAGAAAGACGCGCCTGTAACACTACATACCTTTCTGAATAAAATCTGGATTTAATTTGCGAATATGACTCAATAACATATGGACTATAATGGTAGTATTAATGTCCCAATACACGTGTTAATACATGTAGATATATGTTAAGTTAGAGTGTTAAGACTTTCAGACATGCCTCTAACTTATAAGTTTTGTTAAATTCTGTTTTGTGCAATAATTGTGATTGTAGTCATTCATTGTTTTAGTTTACTTAAATCAGTTTGTATCAATCTAGTTTGTTTGAGTTTTGCTTTATCAATCCATAGTTAGTTGAGTTTGAAGGTTAGAATTTGGATTCAGTCATAAATTGATAAAAATCTGAGGTAGTAAGTGAATGCTTGAGTGTAGGGTATATGTTTCGTTTACTTTTACTGTTTGAAGCATGATAGAGTACAATCGACTCCTTGCTTGTGTCTGAAATTGGAGAAAAGGGGTCCTTTCGCACTCAATTGGGTAGATTCTTGGTTCAACTTAAAACCTAACCCCTGAGGCCTTCACTTTACACAGAGAGAAGATCAGGGAGACATGGCTGGAAATACAGAATTATTTTCAGCAGCACTACTTTAGTTTAAAAATATTTTAGAAAACAAAAGCTTTGAGTTCTTTCTGTTCTTTCTTTGTTCACTCTGAAGCTCTTCTCTGGGACTTTTGGAGCTTGTTTCTGGGCTTCTTAGAACTGATTTGATGCTGGTTTGTTGCTATTGTTGTTGGGTTTATTGTTGTTGTTCGATAAAGCAAATCCAACGTTCGAAGTTTGGCATGTTTCTGTTTGCTGCCCAACTCTTCCAGCTATATTTAAGAGTTATTAGTTTGGCTCATATTATCTCAAGGTGATTTTTAAGATTTACGTAAGGATCGTTCATGGTGTGCGTCAATATTTTGATTCATGAAAGTTATCTCTAGCTTTAACTTGTTCCAATATTCAAGTGTTGTGTTCGTTTGGTTTGTCTTGCGTAGATGTTGTGAAGACAGAGACAAAAAGAAATAAAGGTTAGATCTAGAGTTTAATAAATAAATAAAAAAGTTCTTTAGAATCATATTTTTAACTCACTGTTTGTCACGATCCGAAATTTTCACTTTGATGACCGTGATGACACCTAACATTTCACTTGCTAGGCAAGCCAACATTAGAATAATTTTAAACATTTTTAACAATTCATCTTAATTAAATAGTAAAGAGACCAACAACCGGAATAATATCTGAAATTTAAATGAACAAACCAAATAATAACGATGTCTAAATACCATCCCAACACTGGAGTCACAAGTGCACGAGCAGCTATACCTCAAGTCTCCTCTGATAATTGAATCCGAGCAAATCTACAGTATACCGTTGTGACCATCTTCGGTATCTGCATAAGAAGTGCAGAGTGTAGTATGAGTACAACCGACCCATGTATTATGTAAGTGCTGAACCTAACCTCGACGATTATATTAACCTATACGCAACAACAACAACAACAACAACAACAACAACAACAACAGGAATAGGAATAGAGGTAAAATAGTTAAATCATATCAATAAATGAAGTCAATTCAACAGTCATAGCCAACCATTTCCTTTACCATCCCGTTGCGGCGTGCAACCCGTTCCAGCAATATAATCCTTTAATTAATTTCCATTGCGGCGTGCCGCCCGCTCCAACAATATAAACTTAGAATAAAATCCGTTGCGGCGTGCAACCCGCTCCAACAATATAAACTTAGAATAAAATCCGTTGCGGCGTGCAACCCGATCCAATAATATAATCTTTAAATTAAATTCCATTGCGGCGTGCAACCCGCTCCAACAATATAAACTTAAAATAAATCTGTTGCGGCGTGCAAACCGCTCCGGCAATATAATTTAACAACACGTGAATGTAAAAATACTCCAATAATTAACACATTTAATAAGAAATTATTAGGCAACAAAACATACAATAATTATTATTTATTGAGGAAATAAGTAATGACAAGTAGCAATTAATTGTGGAAATCAAGGAGAAAATAGGCAATTTAATATTTAATATGTTAGATGTCAAGTAGCAATTAAGACACATAAATTAAGTAAGCACGCAACAAATTATAACATGAATTCAAGGCATAATATTGGTCAAGGAATATGCGAGAAATAATTAATACAATAATTAATTCATGATTTAAAATAATTTATGATTTTTAGATAAATATGCAAACAATCAATTTGACGGCGTATAGGCACTTGTCACCTCGCCTATACGTCGTTACACATGAAATTCACGTAACAAATAATTCAAGGGTTCTATTCCTTTAAGCCAAGGTTAACCACGACACTTACCCTGTTTTTCAATTTCATGTGATCACTCGACCACAACCTTTCCTTTCGAATTATTCTCCAAACCAATCAAACCTAGCAAATTATTACCAATAATTCACTTTGAACTTTAGAATTTTTTCATAATTCAAAAGAGACTTAATTTAAGTCATTTTCGGAAAAGTCAATATGGGGCCCACTTTTCGAAACCCGACGAAAAATCACGGAATTCGAATACCCGTTCCGATAGGAGTTTAACCATACTAAATCATCGAATTCCGACATCGAATTGTCTTTCAAATCCTAAATTTTTGTTTTTTGGAAAGCTTTACAAAAACTCCAATTTCTTCTATCTAAATCTGAAATAAACGATGAATATAAACATGAATTTATGAAATATAATCGCTTTCGGTTATAGAACACTTACCCAAGGAGAAGTCGTGAAAAAACCCTTTGGAATCGCCCAAATTCGAGACTCAAAATTCAAAAATGAGCAAAAATGATTAACACCCGATTTCATATATTCTATCCAGCATTTTAGCATCTGCGGACATTATTTTCGCATTTGCGAGAAAAATCTCCCATTTGCGAGAAAAATCTCCCATTTGCGAAATGGGCTTGCCAGGCGAAATTCCGCATCTGTGGACTTCAATGTCGCACCTGTGACAGTGCAAAAGCGACCAAACGATCGCAGAAGCGGTCGCGCATCTGCGCCTCATTTCTCCGCGGAAGCGAAGGAGCTGCCCAAGGCCTAAGCCGGAGAAGCGACCAGCTTCTCGCAGAAGCGGCCGCGCATCTGCGGCTCCTTCTTCGCAGATGCGATCGCATCAGTAGCCAACCCCCTTCAACAGCATAACAGAGTTCCAAAAATGATCCGCGGCTCGTCCGAAACTCACCCGAGCCCTTCAGGACCTCGTCCGAATATTCCAACAAGTCCCGCAATATAATATAGACTTACTCGGGGTCTCAAATTACGTCGAACAATGCAGAAATTATAATTCACACCTCGATTCGAACTTAATGAATTTCAAACTTTTCACTTTACAAAACCACCCGCGCCGAAACATATTAAATGAATCTGGAATGATTTCAAAATTGGCGCACAAGTCACAAATGTTGTAATAGAGCTATTCCAACTATCAGAATCTCATTTCGACCCCGATATCAATAAAGTCAAATTTGCAGTCAAACTTTGGAATCTTTAAGCTTTCAAACTTCCAATTTTCAATAAAATGGCGATAACTCAAGTTAGAATCCTCCAAATTAAATTTCAGGCATACACCCAAGTCTCAAATTATGATACGGACCTACCGAAACTGTTAAAATACTAATCCGAGTCTGTTTGATCAAAATGTTGACTGAAGTCAATTTAAGTGAGTTTTAAAGCATTGTTTCATATTTTAATCAATTTTTCTCATAAAAATTTTCAGAAAAAATTTATGGATTGTGCACGTAAGTCGAGGAATGCTGAAAGGTGCTACTCGAGGTCTCAAAACATATAAATGATTGTTTAAAATTAAAGATGACATATTAGGCCATCACATTCTCCACCTGTAAAACAAACATTCGTCCTCGAACGAAATGAGAAAAATATCTGAGCTAGAGAAAAGGTATGGATATCTACTCCGCATATACGACTCTGACTCCCAGGTAGATGCTTTTATCGGGTGACCTCTCCATTGCATAGGAACTGAAGGATAATTATTAGACCTCAATTGTCGGACCTGCCGGGCTAGAATAGCTACTGGCTCCTCTTTCATAAGTCAAATCTTTGTCCAATTGGACTGAGCTGAAATCTAATATATGGGAAGAATCACCATGGTATTTCCGGAGCATAGACACATAGAACACCGGATGAAGTGCTGATAAACTAGGTGGTAGTGCAAGCCTGTAGGCTACTTCACCCACCCTTTCAAGAATTTAAAAGGGTCTGATATACCTAGGGCTCAACTTGCCCTTCTTTCCGAATCTTATTACACCTTTCATAGGTGAAACCTGGAGCAATACTCTTTCTCATGCCATAAATGCAATGTCACGAACTTTACGGTCGACATAACTATTTTGCCTTGATTGAGTTGTGCGTAGTCGATCCTCAATAATCTTGACCTTATCCAAGGCATCCTCTACCAAATCGGTTCCCAACAATCGAGCCTCTCCCGGTTCAAACCAACCAATTGGCGAACGACTTCGTCTCCCGTATAATGCTTCATACGGAGCCATCTGAATTGTCATGACCCAAAATTCTTTAAAGGTCGTGATGTCGCCTAATACCGTTGTCAGGCAAGCCAACAATAAATAATTTCTTTAGTTACTCATTTTAATATTTTTAAAATCGTAATTTCCTTCAATTAAGTAATATGAGATAAAATTTTCAGAATAAATGAAAATATTTTCACGATTTCAATAGTGAACAATCCAATACCCGGTGTCACAAGTGCATGTGCATCAACCAGGAATGTAAAATAAAATACAGCATCTGTCCGAAATATAAATTTGGACAGGAGAAATATAAATACTCTGAACGAGACTATGCCGGCTGCGGATCGTACTATGGAATGCCGCTCATGTATGTCCCGGCATGTATATGCGCCTTTGCTCTCACAAGGCCATTAGTCACATATGTACCTGCACAAAAATGTGCAGCAAGTGTAGTATGAGTACGTAATCAACGTGTACCCAATAAGTATCTAGCCTAACCCCAGAGGAG